>JAVHMZ010362339.1:0-19075 GCA_034782995.1 Amazona versicolor
GCGCGGCACGAAAATTAAGGCCATCGGTGGAAATAGTTTTTAGAAGAGTACCGTCTTTGGCTGAGTAAGCGTAGAAGCTTGAACCGTTCCAGTCGCCTCCATACAATACACCATTCGCAACCACTTGGCGCGCCAACGTTGCTGAAAGCGTGTACAACAAGTCTCCACTTTTGCGTTGAATGCCTGATTAGCCACAGGTTCTCCAAAGTTTTTGTCGATGCGGCCCAGCAAGTGGTTTTGTATGAGTGCCCTTACACACTTACCGCAGCAGAAACGGCGCTCACAGCACAAGTTGTTACGATGCCCCGGCGAAATTCCCCGGGTGTCATCTCTAAGCGCTGTCGGAAGACGCTCGTCATATGCGATTGACTGGAAAAGCCGCACGATAAAGCAATATCGATCATGCTGGACTTCTTCGACCGGAGGCAATCTTTGGCGCGACTGAGGCGCAGATCCAGAATATATTGGTGGGGCGTACAACCAGTAGCGACTCGGAACATACGGAGGAAATGAGCGCGACTATAGCCAGTCTCTTCCGCCAAGCTGTCCAAACTCAAATCGGCATCTAGGTTGGCTTCCATCTTTTCCCGCACGCGGTTCAGAAGACGCTGCGGTAAACCGGAAATGCGCGCGTCTGTTGAAATCCCGGATGAACAATCCAGAAGTAAATAACGGTTTGCAAGGGCGTGCGCAAGAGATTCGACATATAATCTTCCCGAGTGCGTCTTTGCTTCAAGCTCTTCCATTAGCATGCCCAGAATATGCTGAATTGACCTGTCTTGTATTCCTGCGCGGAAAGAAGTCCGGGGAATGGGGACATGATCCATCTCTTCGATTACCTTATTGACAAAACTCTCCTCCAGAGCGCAGTGAATCATCTCCAAGCGAGAGTGCAGCCGGGCGTCGGGCACTGGACCCGGCGAACTGATCATGACCGTCCCGGGTCGATTCGAACAAGGCGCAAACCGACCGGAATCGTGAAGATGCTCGAGCCGAGAGCTTTGACCTGCAAACATCGAGACAACGGCGCGATCGACAGAGGCGGAAATGCGTTCTCCCGGAAGAGATACATGTTTCTCAAGAAGTAATCCCGTCCACCCTAACGGTGCGCTCGACGCGGAAATCGTGGTTGGGCCCGGAGCAAGAGCCAAAATAGGGGAGGTAAATTGACGGACCACGGATGATCCCATTTGCCTTGTGAAGTGCGGATAAGCCACGGGACCACTAAGACCATCGCGGGATGTTCGGAACTGATCGATCTCGAAAGTCGTCATAGTGAGCTCACAGGATTGATCAAAGAGCCGCTGCCAACATTGGCTGGTCTCTACGCTCTGCTGCCTTTGCGAGCATAATCATGGAGCGCATGACCAAGTAATCGACCTGATCGGATCGCAACCCGATGATCTTGCCGCAGGCGTAAGATGTCATGCCAACCAAGAACCGCAAAGAGAAGCAGTAACGGAGCGCTCTGGGTAGACTGCAGAGATCTTGAAGATCGCAGGGAAGTGTCGCGGAGTCGGTCTCGTCAGTTGCGTCGAACACCGAAAACGCAGATTGGGTTGCGCTCCAAGCGGTGCTGGCAACCTCGGTCAATAGGGTCGCTTCAGATAAGTCGTTAGCCGGTATAGCCTCGATTGCCGCTGTCACGATCGTTTCAGCAGAATCCGAGCCGCCGATAAGGACCAGAGCCAGGTTATAAGCTGTGGTAACAATATTTCCTGCCAAAAGTCTTACCATCTACAACCCTCCTGGGTGTTTTCCCGCCATTTAGTTAAGTACGTCTTTGCTGTTTTTCAGCGTACGAGTAGCCGCTAATAATGGGAATGCCCAAGGTAAGGTGTTCGAAAACTCCGGCTGCATCTGCTCGAAGACACCTGAAAGCAGGTGCAAAGAGACACCGCAAAACAGCAGACGCCTAGGAAGAGCGGCAGCTCTTCCGAATCAAGCCAATCAGTGACTGGGAAATTTGATCTTTGCCTAGAACGGCGGCAGCGCCTCTGGCGATTGCGTCAGAAGCTTGAATATCCAGTTCGTAAGTAATCAAGCCAATAATGGTCGTCGAAGGGTCGCGCCTGCGGATTTTATCGATCCCGTCCCCGGCAGAGGGCACATCGAGATCGATCAGGACGCAGTCAACATGCGCGTGGTCCACAAGTTGTAGGCCGTCCTGCAGACTTGACGCCGCACCCGCCAAAACCATATCCGGCTCAGATCGGATTAGGGACGAGATACCGTCGAGAAGTATTGGATTGTGGTCAATCACGAGCACAGAAGCGGTGAAGAAATCGGGCATCGGAGCTCGCACTTAGAATATAGCTGCGAGTCAGACGTTTTGTAAAACCCCAATTGCAGGCCGCCCGATATACCTGATTCCAGGGGTATCGAAAGTCAGTTTTGCGGTATATGAAGAATACCGCGCTGTGCGGCTACGATGGCTGCCTTTGTTCGATCGTTGACATTCAGTTTGCGAAGTATCTTCTTGACATGACCCTGCACGGTCTCCTCACTGATGAAGAGGGCAGCCGCAATTTCCTTGTTACGCATACCTTCGGCGATCAGCTTGAGTACTTGCGTTTCGCGGTCGGTAAGGATCGACAGTGTCAGCCGGTCGGCCAGTTTGGACGCCACCTCCTGCGGGATTGGACGTTTACCGGCATGTACTTCGCGAATCGCCGTCATGAGTTGCTCGTCCGGAGTCTCTTTGGACAGGAAAGTAATCGCGCCGGCGCGAAGCGCCTGATAAATATCTTCGTCTCCGCGCATGGCGGAGAACACAATGATTTTCGCGCCGGGATAATCGGCGCGAATTTCCCGGATCGCATCGATACCGACAACGTCCCCACCCAGGCCGAGATCCATGAGGGTTATGTCGGGTTGATGTTCGCGGAACCGACAGACCGCTTCTTCGCGGGTTTTTGCAACTGCTACAACCGCCATGTCCGGTTCGGGCTCGAGGGTGGCAGTAAGTCCTTTGCAAATCGCAGGATGATCATCAACGATCAGGATGCGAATCGTTTCCGGCATTTAGTTATTCCCCAACTCGCTTAGGTACGCGTACCGAAACGGATGTTCCTTTTCCTATCGTGCTTGCGATTTGAATGGATGCACCAATCTGTTCTGCCCTTTCCGTCATGGTTGCCAATCCGAAGTGACCGCCGAGCTGCTTTGTAGAAGCGATGTCAAATCCCACCCCGTCGTCCGTCACCGTCAACTGCGTCTCTCGCGATTGGAATCTCAATTTCAATTGAATCTTACTCGCATCGGCATGCCGAATTGCATTCCCGATGGCTTCGCTCGTAATGCGCAGTAGGTGTTGGCGTACATCTGCGGGTAGCTGGAAACTCTTACCTTCGCAGGCAAAGTCGAAATTGACACCTTTACCCGCAGTTAAATGTTGGCCGGAATGTTTCAATGTATTCGGCAAATCCTTGACATCGGCGTCGGTTGACCGAATATCCCATACAGATCGGCGAGTTTCGCGGACACAATCTTCCGCCTGACGCTTCAAATCCTGGAGTCCTTCGGCCGCCTTGGCTGGTTCTTTCACCATCTTCGCTATGCCGCTAATCTGCAGCGAAAGTCCCGTCAGGTTCTGGAGGAGAGTATCGTGCAATTCTCGTCCAATCCTATTTCGTTCCGCCAATCGTTCGTCGAAGAGCACATTTAATTGGCGCGTCAACTGTAGAACGCGTAGCCTGTAGAACCCTGACACCGCTAACGCCAGCGTGGCCAAACAGGCAAGTTGAAACCAGCGAGTCTGCCAATAGGCGGGATCAACCGAAAGGTTTACGCTTGCCTCTCGTCCACTCCATAGCCCATCCGCATTGCGCGCCATCACACGGAACCGAAAGAGACCCGGCGGCAGGTTCGTATAGGTGGCTTCCCGGGAACCCACTGGGTCACTCCAACCAGAATCGTAATTGTCCAGGCGATAGCGGTATCGAATTTGATCCGGATTGTCCAAGCTCACGCTGGCAAACCGGAACGTTAACCGGTGACGCCCGGATGCGATGCGGACCGGTTCGGTCAACCTCGTCGCCCGTTCGTCGACGAGAAGTCCGCCCATTTGGATAGCTGCCGGGACAGACTGGCGTTGGAGGACGGAAGATTGCACGACCGAGATCCCCCCGCCAAGCGAAAACCAGACACGCCTCCGGTCGTCGAGCACCACGGACTGACTCCGTTTCACTCCCACTGCGCTCGGCAACCCATCGGCCACTCCGTATTCCCTGTAGTCGCTATCTTCGACTGCGCTGTCGTACAATGCGCTCTTTCTCACTCGCAAAACACGATCCGGTGTTGAGACCCACAACCACTCGTCCTCACTCTCGGATATGCCCAGGATCTCGTTGGATAGTGGATCGGGAACTTTGGCGGGAACGTGAACGGCGCCGGAACGCAGGTAGCAAAGACCCTTTGTAGTGCCGATCCAAAGTGTACCGGCGCGATCATTGAACAAACAGTCGACGGCTCCCGGGGGCATTCAGTCGCGAACCGTGTAGCTGAACCAATGGGCGTCTCTCAACTCCCCCAGACCGTTCGGAGTGCCAATGAAGATGTTTCGGTTACTTTCGGTGACAGCGGAAATTGTATTCGATAGTAGCCCGTCCCTGGTTGTAAATGTCTCAAAAATGCCACGGCGGAATCGTGACAAGCCCCTGTTGAGAGTACCCGCCCAGACGGTTCCGTCGTGGCTCCGAAACACAGAGTAGACAGAGTCTTGCGCAAGCCCATCCCGCACCGTATAGGTCGCGGACCGCAAGATAGTTCCGTTGAGATCAAGCCGCGTCAAGCCTCCGCGCTTCCATCCCACCCAAAGTTCGTTACCGCCTCCGGAAATCGAATACACTCCGTCGTTCTTCACACCCGCGATACGGACTTGTTCAAGGGAGGTCCCGCGGAGCCACGACAACCCTCCCGGCGACGGGCCGAACCACGTCCGAGCTTGGCCGTCCACATAGACTGGCCCGCTACTTTCTGACCGCGAACGTTGTGAAATCAGATAAGTAGCGAACGCGTTCTCCCTGTATCGCTCTATCCCGTCTAACCCGCCGACCCACATACTCCCTTCGCGGTCTTCGAATAAGACCGTCACCGCGGAGTGGCCGGGTAATCGTTCAAGAGCTTTGAAATTTGGCCGACGCGAGTCCGTCATCGGAGCATTGAATAGGCCCAATTCGGTGCCGATCCAAACATTTCCATATAAGTCGCTGGTTAACGCCAGCACTTCAGAAGATCTAAGTTCTGGGGATATATCTACCTGGGTAACTTTGCCCTCCTCCCAGGTCCAAAGACCTTTGTCGGTGGCGACCAATATGGCCCCTCCTGGCAACGGTAGAAGCGAATTCACCTTGGCGTCGGGTAGTGGTTCGATCCGTTGAAGGGATCTTCGGATTCCGGACGGTCGGGACGAAAACAAACCTGTGTGTGTGCCGATCCAGAGCATACCGTCACGAGTCTGCTGTAACGCGATAGGGCCGCTGCGTAGCTCTCGAGGTCCCACCAATCGCGTGTGTTTGCCACTGTGGTAAGAGAACACGCCCTCGAATCCGGCCCCGAAGAGCAGGGATCCATCCTGCGCTTTTGAGATGACGATGTCTTGATAGGGTTGCTGGCCCATACCGGGTAGGCCACTTTCCAACTGGCCATCGCGGCTGCGGAACATCTGCAAGCCATTGGTCGCCCAGAGTTCACCGTTATCATCGGTAGCGGTTCCTACTATGGACGGATTTACCATCGCATCGGAGCTGTTCTGGCGTATGGGCGCAAAACTCACGCCATCAAAGCGTACTAACCCGCTCGCTGTACCAATCCATAAGTAGCCATCGCGAGTTTGGGCAATGGAATAAACGTGCCCACCTCGAAATCCGTTCGCTGCGTTCCATTGAGCGTGGTTGCTTCTTACGATCTCCAAAACCGGAGCCGCTGCGCAGTTCCCAAGAGCATAGAGAGCCAGAAGCGTTAATACGAAAAGTCGCACAATAAATGAAAGGTTATCTCGCGCTCTAGGGAACGTAACTAAATCTATCTATAATGACTTCCGCTGCATGTTGAAGCGGAAGAAATGTGCGGTGCTGGTGCTCCGAAAACGCATAGAGATTCATACGAATGGATTCAGATCCAGGCGTTGGCACTTCCGGACCGAAGATATGCTTCGCAACCGCTTGCGAGCTGTTTCGCTTGGACGTGCTCATAGTTATTTTGCCGGGCTCCCAAAGAATTGTGTGGGTCAAGTTGCCGCGCGGGGCTGAGAAAGGCCAGACATTCGGAGCTATGTAGTAAGGTTGAACCACGTATTGTGCATTTCTCCGATTCGGATCACCCCAACGGCTTATCTCAATATCGAACTCTCGATGATTCTGATCCTTAGTTGAATAATCCCAGGTAAACATACCAAACACAGCCGAGGGATCCAAGGCTGAGATATCCTGCGCGTCGAAGGAATACGTTCCGTAACCCAGACTCCGCGTCAGAGTGAGTTCCGAGCAGGTCCAGTGTCCTTCTCGAGAGACGATCTGGAGATGAAGCGCGCCCGCTCGGTCCGTGAAAACATTTCTTGAATCATACAGGTTATTAGTGCCGCCCCGATCGCTCGGCGCATTGCGAACGCGCCATTTGAAACCACTGAAGTCAATGAAAACAGCTGATGCGGATTGTTGCCCGGCGGCAAGCCCAACCGCAAAGATCTGACCTCCTACTGGAGGAAGTTCGCCTAGAGTCGCGGCCGGATGGAATCCATTGTTCACAAGCAGCGCTGCGTATTCCATACCGAGGTGGGTTTGATTTCTCCAAAGATGATCAGGAAGAATCGTTGTAGTCGAAGCGTCTGCAAGAGGCTGAACCCACCAGAGTTTCCCGATTCTCGCGTAGAGAACGATCTGCTGACCCGGCTTGGCACCGTTCACCGATCCGGCAATGACGTCTTGCTGATCGCGATCTCCGGGATTCGCCGGAGGAACCTGGGTGAATGTGATGGCCGGAGCTTTATCTCCACTTTGGGAAGGCCCGCAGGCCATACACCCGAGAAACACGAGCGACAAGAGTAATAAACCGTAGTCAGGCCGAATGGAAAGATGTAATTGCACGGAACTCCGTTCCCGCAAGACAGCTTCGAGTCTTACCGAGCGTAACAGAGATGATACAACTTGGTTCCGTAGGCGTCTTCCCTTCGCCTTGAAGCGCCGAAAAAGCCGGAAGACAGGAGTCAACCGGCAAATTTCAGCGCAATCTTAGGAAGTCGCACGATTTTGAAAGATGCGCAAACGAGCGTCTTTTTACAGTTAGTTGAGGAGTTAACGGCTTGTGTGACCTGGCTTGCTCGGGAGTTGGCAGCGACCACAGTGTTGTCTAACAATGACCCAAACTGAAAAGCGTGAGATCCTGATCATTGGCAGCGGCGAAGCTGGCAAGTACCTTGCTTGGGCACTAGCAAAGGATGGCCGCCGAACCACCCTTGTCGAGCGGAAACTAATTGGCGGGTCTTGTCCTAACATTGCCTGCCTGCCAAGTAAGAACGTTATTCATAGCGCAAAGGTGGCCGCCTTCGCCAAGCGAGCTCACGAGTTCGGTCTCGCGGGAGCGGCTCTTACCACGGACATGGCACGCGTCTTTCGTCGTAAGCAGGAAATGGTCGATAGTTTGGTTGAGCTGCATCTCAATCGATTCCAAGCAAGCGGCGTCGAGCTGATCATGGGCCATGCCCGGTTCCGGGCGGAGAGAACCGTCGAAGTGGCTTTGAACGCGGGCGGAGTCCGTGTGATCGAGGGAGAGCACGTGATTCTGAGCCTCGGCTCGCGTGCGACTATCCCGGAGATCGACGGTTTAGAGGCAGTCGCCCCGATGACCCATGTGGAAGCGTTAGCGCTGGATCGGGTTCCGGAACATCTGATCATCCTCGGCGCCGGCTACGTGGGCCTTGAGTTTGCACAGGCGATGCGACGGTTCGGCTCGCGAGTGACAGTAGTCGAGAGGTCGTCGCATTTACTCCGCGGAGAAGATGTCGACGTCACGGGCGCAGTCTCACAGCTTTTTCTCGACGAGGGCATCGAAATCCTCACCTCCACCAGAGTTCTCGCCGTTAGTGGATATTCGAGTAAGAGAGTGAATGTCAAAGTCGAGAATCCGGGACGCCTACGCGAAATAAAGGGAACAGATCTACTGGTCGCGGCAGGCCGTACACCTAACACCGGGAGAATCGATATTCATCACGCCGGCGTTAATCTCGATTCGCGAGGCTACATCGAAGTGAACCATCGTCTGGAGACAACAGCGCCAAACACCTGGGCGGTGGGTGACTGCGCGGGAAGCCCCCAGTTCACGCATGCAGCATTCGATGACTTCCGAGTTGTCTACGAAAACCTGCGGGGTGGCAATCGTTCGACCAAAGACCGCTTAATCCCCTCGTGCATGTTTATCGATCCCGAACTCGTGCGTATCGGCCTGAATGAAACAGAGGCCAAGCGCCGCGGCGTCAACTATCGATTGTTCACGCTTCCAATGGCGGCGGTGCTTCGCACACGAACCGTTTCCGAACCGCGAGGTTTTATGAAGATGCTGGTCGAAGCGGATTCAGACCGCATCCTCGGTTTCACCGCTTTCGGCGTGGAAGCTAGCGAGCTATTGGCGGCGGTACAAACGGCTATGATCGGCGAAGTGCCTTTCACCGCGATCCGGGACGGAATCTACGCTCACCCAACCATAGCCGAGGGGCTGGTCTTCTTGCTTTCTAACCCTCCGCATCAGTCCAACTAAGCCTCCTCACCTCCAAATCACCGGACACGCGACTTCAGTCGCGTTTTCCGTAGTTTGAACTCTGCCGCGGTGTTCATCCGGAATATTAAAGGCGGCCTTCTTGTGCGCCAGAACGCGACTGAAGTCGCGCGTCCACTGATTCAGAGGAAGTCTTCGCAGTATCCCGGAAGAACCGCACTTTTTCGAAATCTTCATTTCTCCCAATCGCCTAATTTGAACTCATGGTCTTTGCACAAGGCAAACACCCAAGAAATGGAGACCGACACGATGACTGCAGTTGAAGAACAGGTTCGCATTGCATACCCCGTTCACCACAAAACCACCAAGGTGAGCGATTTAGACATCTTCTACCGGGAGGCTGGTCCGCAGACGGCGCCCGTAATCCTGCTTTTGCATGGATTCCCGACCTCGTCGAATATGTTCCGTAACCTCATCCCGCGGCTTGCCGGAACCTTTCGAGTGATTGCTCCCGATTACCCCGGATACGGTCAGAGCAGCATGCCAGACCACAAGTCCTTCGAATATTCGTTCGAGAATCTGGCGAAGATTGTCGACGGTTTGGTTGAAAGCCTCGGACTTACTAAGTATTCGATGTACGTCATGGATTATGGGGCGCCGATCGGGTATCGCCTCGCGCTGCTGCACCCGGAGCGGGTTCAAGGCCTGATCGTGCAGAACGGGAACGCCTATGACGAGGGACTTCTCGATTTCTGGAACCCTATTAAAAAGTATTGGGCCGATCCGACGCCGGAAAATCGTGCGGCGCTCCACTTCCTGAGCGACGCTAAATCGACGCGGTGGCAGTACGAAACCGGAGTGACTGATACTTCGCTCCTTGACCCAACCACGTGGCTGGTCGATCAGGTCGGGCTGGACCGCCCGGGGAATCTCGACATCCAGATGGACCTGATGCACTCGTATGGGACGAACGTGCCGCTCTACCCGGAGTTTCAGGCCTTCTTCCGGAAACATCAGCCACCGACCCTGATTGTCTGGGGTAAGAACGATTTCATCTTTCCCGCGGCTGGCGCGCCGCCTTACCGGCGCGATCTGAGGAACGTCGAGACACATATGTTGGATACCGGCCACTTCGCGCTTGAAACGCACGGCGAGGAGATCGCTAACTATATTGAAGAGTTCCTGCCTAAGTATGTGAAGCGGTAGATCGAACCGGTCGCGACGGGAACGGGCATGGCGCACAATTTCGGATCGCTTGTTTTTACTCCCTTGGTGAAGGCTCTCCAGGAGAAATACGGCAGCCGACGGCAATATGCGCGGATGGGGGCGGGACATAACGCCCCTGATCGCCTGGGCCCTGATGAATCAGCGTTCATCGCCGAGCGGGATAGCTTCTATATCGCAACGGTAGGAGCGACCGGGTGGCCTTATATCCAGCACCGAGGCGGCGTGAAAGGCTTCCTTCACGTTGTCGACGATCGGACGATTGCCTTCGCCGACTATCGGGGAAATAAGCAATTCATCACCACCGGCAATCTCGGAAGCGACAATCGCGTGGCTTTGATCATGGTCGATTATCCCGGCCAGGCACGCTTGAAGATCCTGGGCCGCGCCGAAATCTTTGAGGGCGATGGAGAGTGGGTGAAGCGGTTGCAGATGGTCGGGGATACGACACCAATAGAAAGAGCGTATGTGATCCGGGTTGAGGCTTTCGACTGGAACTGCCCACAGCACATAACTCCGCGCTTCACGGAAGAACAGATTCACGACGCACTAGCGCCCTTCGAACGACATCAGAGAGAACTCGAAGAAGAGAACCAAAGACTCCGTGAAGCCGCACGATCAAGTAAGTAAGCGAACCAAAAACAGGAGACGAAATATGATGCAAGCAAAATCAACTGGGTTTTCACGCCGAAGCTTCCTCGCGCTGGCCGGCATTTCCGCTGGAGCGACATTGTTGGTCCGGCGCTCGTTACTCGCTGCGGACGGAACAATCGTGCCGAAGATGATTAATGCGGCGGGAAAAGCGAAGATCACCGTAAATCCAATTCGGCGGAACATCTTCGTATTGGAAGGCTCGGGCGGCAATATCGCCGTCTTGACCGGACGTGACGGCAAACTTCTGGTTGACGCGGGGTTTTCCGTGTCAAGACCGGCAATCTCAAATGCGTTGACTTCGATCGACAACGATCCCATCAAGCACTTGATCAATACTCATTGGCATATCGATCACACGGATGGAAACGCTTGGCTTCACTCGGCTGGTGCATTCATCACGGCGCACGAAAAGACGCGGAAGCGTCTCTCCGTTGACACCCGTGTCGAGGGATGGAGTTGGACATTCCCAGCTTCTCCCGCGAGCGCGCTCCCGGCTGCGGTGTTCAGCGACGTCCATGAGATGCAGCGAAATGATACAAAACTTATTCTGAAATATTATGGGCCCGCTCACACCGATTGCGACATTTCGGTTAGCTTTACCGACGCCGATGTGGTTCATGTCGGTGACACCTGGTGGAACGGAGCTTATCCATATATCGATTACTCAACCGGCGGTAGCATCGATGGCTCTATCCGCGCTGCTGAGGCAAATGCTGCGGCGTTTAGTAACAACACCATCATTATTCCTGGCCACGGCCCGGTGGGAGGCAGATCCGAGATAGTGGAGTTCCGCGACATGCTCGTCGCGATCCGGGATCGGGTAGCCGCGTTAAAGACGCAAGGCATGTCGTTGGAAGATGCGATCGCTGCCAAGCCAACCGCCGCGTTCGACGCGAAATTCGGCCATTTTCTAACCACTCCCGACGCGTTCACGGCGCTCGTTTACGCTGGCGTTTAACTCCGCAGCCTGAGCTATTCCAATGAGCAGCGACATCGACGACTTCAAGAAAGCAGCGGCCAATTGGGCGGCGGCGCAGCTACGGAATGGCATGGTAGTAGGTCTCGGTTCGCGGCTGGGAGTCGACGGCGCGCCGGCTGGCTGGGATTGGTGCCACACCAACCGCTCGCACTCACGCCAATGGGGAGATGTTTATTACCGACGGCGGGAACTTTATTATCGATTGCTCATTCGGTTCGATCGAGTCGGCCCGAGATCTCCAGGCTCGATTGGATGGAACGGTGGGTGTTGTTGAACACTGATTGCTCATCGGGATGGCTTCGCAGGTTGTAGTGGGCAATCCCAATGGTGTGCGCGTTTATAGCTGTATAGCTCCATGACTCAAATCGACTTGGAAAGGAAGAATGTTATGCCGACGATTACGACGAAAGATGGTACCGAGATTTACTACAAGGATTGGGGCAAAGGACAGCCCCTGGTGTTCAGCCACGGTTGGCCGTTAACCGCCGATGCTTGGGAAGATCAGATGATCTTCCTGGCCGCGCGAGGTTATCGATGCATCGCACATGATCGGCGGGGCCATGGGCGTTCCGGACAGACATGGGACGGGAACAATCTGGACACCTACGCAGACGACTTGGCAGACTTAGTTGCCGCGCTTGATCTTCGCGATGCAATTCACATCGGTCACTCCACCGGGGGCGGCGAGGTCACGCGCTATATCGGCCGTCATGGCACGGAGCGGGTCGCCAAAGCAGTGTTGATCGGCGCCATCCCTCCCTTAATGCTCAAAACGGAGAAGAACCCCGGCGGCTTGCCGATTACCGCGTTCGATGAACTCCGCGACAGCATGTTGGCCGATCGCGCGCAGTTCTTTAAGGATCTGAGCGCCCCCTTTTACGGCGCCAATCGGCCTGGCAACACCGTTTCTCAGGGGCTGCGGGATTTCTTCTGGCTGCAGGGAATGATGGGAGGGCACAAGCCGCTCTACGACTGCATCAAAGCTTTCTCGGAGACCGACCTTACCGAGGATCTAAAGCGGTTCGATATACCGACCCTGATCCTGCACGGTGATGACGATCAGATTGTGCCGATCGGCGCGTCCGCGCTTCTCTCTTCCAAGATTGTTAAGGGAGCCATTTTAAAGGTCTACTCGGGCGCGCCTCACGGGATGTGTTCGACCCTGAAGAACCGGGTAAACGCTGAGTTGTTTTCGTTCATCGGGCAGGTGAAGAGCGCCGCCGCTTAGCGGGTTTGCGGGCATGAAGCTCTTCATTGGCGCAATCGTGTCTCTCGCGGTGGGCGTCGGTTGCCGGGTGTTCGATATACCGGTACCGAGCCCGCCGGCTCTTCCCGGAGCGCTATTAGTTGTCGCTATGACACTAGGCTATTTCGGCGCGGATCGCTTTCTTACCCGCGCCGGAGGTGCTGCAACTACCAAACACTTGTGCGGCGGACCCAGCGGTGAAACGGTTGCCGGCCGGAGGACAAAGCAGTGATGTCAACTTCGGACTCCGGTGTCGTAACACGAGCGGGGCGGCACTCGATGGATCAAACCGTTTCGAAAATCGAGGAAGCGCTTCAGAAAAAGGGAGCGAAGCTCTTCGCCCTGATCGATCACAGCGGAGAGGCGCAGAATGTGGGACTACATTTGCGCCCTACCAAGCTCCTGATTTTCGGCAATCCGAAAGCTGGCACCCCGTTGATGGTCGCTTCCCCCACAAGCGCGATCGACCTGCCGCTGAAAATTCTCGTCTGGCAAGACGATGAAGGACAAACCCGAGTCTCTTATAACAGCGCCTCCTATCTACAGATTCGCCATGCCTTACTGCCTGAGTTGATTCCGAGTATCGCAATAGTGGAAGCGTTGGCTGCGGAAGCGATCGCGTGAGTAAACCCAAATAAGCACTCGAGAGTAGATAAGAAACCATTTGAAAGGAAACTATGACAGTGAAATCGAACGTCCCAAATGATCTTGGCCGCGAGGCGGTTGGGAAAATCTCGCAAGCCTTGCGTCCGCTACTCGCGGATGTTTTCGCGCTCTACGTCAAAACCAAGAACTTCCATTGGCACATGAGCGGTTCGCATTTCCGTGATTACCACCTATTGCTGGACGAACAAGCAGAACAGTTGTTCGCCATTACGGACGAGATTGCAGAACGTGCTCGAAAGCTTGGCGCAACCACCATACGATCCATCGGGGATATCTCTCGAAACCAACGTTTACAGGATTGCGACGAGCATTTTGACGCGAGCAATATGCTGCAAGTACTCGTGTCCGATAACCGGCAGCTTACTGCGTTTTCGCGTGACACTCACGAAGTCTGCGAGCGACACCGTGACGTTTCGACAGCTAGTTTGCTTGAAAACTGGATCGATCAGTCTGAGCGTCGGGTTTGGTTCCTTTCTCAGACCTTGTCTGAAGGAGGCAAGCAGAACGAGGAGTTCGGACGATGAATATCCTTAGTCGACATTACGGATCGATTGTCTCGGTGGCCTGTTTCTTTTGGCGAATCATGCAGGCGCTCAGTCGCCACCCGACCTGGTCAAACAAATCGTCGAAGTGATGAGCCAAGCGCCAAGCGGAAAGGCGCATCAGCGCTACGTACACGCTAAAGGTATCGTGTGCCGTGGCTCGTTTCAAGCATCACCCGACGCTCGGCATATTTCACGCGCGGCTCATTTTGACGGAAGCGTCATTCCCGCTACAGTACGGTTTTCGGATGGCGCCCCGGACACGAACGTTGCCGATAATGCGCCGGAGGCCGCGCCGCGCGGCATGGCCATCCGATTTGCAGTTGGGGGAGGAACCGACATCATGGCCTTTTCGCACAACGGGTTTGTCGTCGGAACGGGCGAGGATTTCCTGGCGCTAATAAAGGCCCAAGCCGCTACGGATACCTCTTCGCCGCATCCTTGGCCGATCGAAGAGTTTCTAAACAGCCATCCCCGGTCGCTAAAGTTTGTCAAAGATCCCAAACCCGTACCTGTGAGCTTCGCAACAGAGTCCTACTATGCGAACAACGCCTTTGTTTTTGTCAACACCGAAGGGCAGAAACAAGCAGGTCGATATCGGATTGTTCCAGTGACCGGGCCGCGATACCTAGATGATGCTACCGCAAAAGGCGAGTCTCCCAATTTCCTGAGGGACGAACTTCCCGCTCGCCTCGCCGCAGCGCCTGCCAAATTCCGGGTCCTGTTACAACTCCCGAATCCCGGCGACCAGACCAACGATGGATCGGTAGTCTGGCCGGACGACCGCATGAAGGTCGAACTGGGCATCATCACGATTACTTCTGTTGTGGCGGATACTGCTGAGGCAGAGCGGGCACTCGCATTCGATCCCACGCACCTCATCGACGGCATCGAGCTCTCGGATGACCCTCTGCCGGCGCTACGTTCTCGCGTTTATGCGTACTCCGTGGCGGGGCGCCGACACAGATAAATTGTGAAAGCGTGAGACCGCAATTATGATTATGCCGAGGAGCACCACTCTCCGAGTTGCGGCTGCGCTGGCCCTCGCGTTCCTTTTCGCGCAACTCTTGCGTCCCAAGTTGAATCCTCCGACGGCCCATGCGGAATTGCAAGTGCCACCGCCAGTGAAACAGATTCTGAAAACTTCTTGTTATCCATGTCATTCGAACGAAACGCGGCTCTCATGGTTTGATCGGATTCTTCCTGCCTCTCAACTGGTTGCGCATGATGTCGCGAGCGCCCGGAAGCACCTGAACTTCTCCAGGTTGGGTGCGGAGTCGATAGAGCGGCAGAACGCGATACTAGTTGAATCCCTGAATCAGATCCAGATGGACGCGATGCCTCTGCCTCGCTACTTAAGCATGCATCCCGAGGCCGTCGTAACGCCGGGGCAAGTGGCAATCCTGAGGAGCTATCTACTTTCAGTGGCGCCCCGTACCCCCTCCACAAACTCCAGCGTGGACGCCGCAGATTCGCAGTATCGCCTTTGGATCGGAGCTGGCAGGCCGACCCACGTTCATGATGCTCCCAACGGGATCGCGTTCATGCCGGAGTACAGGGATTGGCAGGCGATTAGTAGCACGGACCGAGAAGACACTAAAACCCTCAGGATTATCTTGGGAAACAAAATCGCTGTCAAAGCCATTACCGAAAACAAGATTAATCCTTGGCCCGATGGCGCAATCCTAGCTAAAGTGGCTTGGCGTCAAAAAGCTGGCGAGAATGCGGTAATTGAGACGGGCGAGTTCTTGCAGGTGGCTTTCATGATCAAAGACAGGGTGAAATATTCTTCCACTGCGGGCTGGGGTTGGGCGCAGTGGGACGGCTCGGAGTTGAAATCTCATGGCATGGATGCGAGCTTTGCGAATGATTGCGTCGCCTGCCATGCCCCGCTCCGAAAAAACGATTATGTCTTCACGATGCCGATCCGATTTTCCAGGACACAGCGATGAATAAATCTCTTCTGTTCGTGACCGCGGTGACTCTGGCTACTTCGGGATGCCAGAAGCAGAACATTCGCCTCGTTACGACGCTAAATACAAGCGCTGTGATTCTAGGCAACGCCTCGATTGATCCGCTCGGTTGGAAGGTAATCACATCCGGGCTCAATCCTTCTGATCAGACGATGTTCACACTGCTTGGAAACGATAGTGCGGTCGATTATTCCAGAACGAGCGATCAACTCGAGTACCCGGTGGGATCGAAATTATCGCTGGTCACTTGGCGACAACAGGAAGATAACCGCTGGTTTGGAGCGAACATACCGGCTCGGGCTAAATCCGTCGAAGTCGTAACAGTGACAGGTTCCAAAGCCGGCCGAACCACTTACGCATACCAACGCTTCGAAGGCTCCCCGTTGAAACAAATGGAAGCCTCCCCAACGCGCTCCGACGAGCGTATCCTCTATCTTCTTTCGCAGCGTGCCGCTGTGATGCCTTAAACGCCGCGTGGCGCGGCCCGATCCCCTTCAGATCTGGGCCAAGCCGCCGTCGACGAACAGCTCAATTCCAGTGATATAGCTACTGTCATCGCACGCCAGAAAAGTCACAGCTTTGGCAATCTCCTCCGATGTACCGACCCGCCCCAGCGGTATGCCACCGAGAGAACTTTGCACATATTGGTCTATCTGTTGATCGGTCATTCCGAGGCTTGTGTTGTACCCCGGTGTGGGAACGATGCCCGGGCTAATCGCATTCACGCGTATCTTGCGTTCGCGCAAGTCTGTCGACCAAGTGCGAGCAAAGGAACGCACGGCCGCTTTCGTTGCGCTATAAACGCTAAACGAGGGACTCCCTTTGATGGACACAATAGATGCATTCAAGACGATGGAACTGCCATCGCGCAGCAACGGTAGCGATTTCTGAACCGTGAATAGGAGGCCTTTGACGTTTAGATCGAACTGCTTGTCGAAGTGCTCTTCGGTGATCTCGCCCAAGGGTGCGAACTGCCCGGTCCCGGCGTTCGCGAAGACGACGTCTAGCCCACCTCGTTGTGCCTTGATGATGCCGAACAACTTATCCAAATCGGCCAAGTTTGCCACATCACCTCGCACAGCTGTAACATGATTGCCGATCTCGGTAACGGCTCGATCCAACTCGTTCTGGCGCCGTCCCGTGATAAACACGTGCGCGCCTTCGGAGACGAAGTTCTTGGCTGTGGCAAGCCCAATCCCGCTGCTGCCACCGGTGATTAATGCGATTTTTCCTGTGAGTTTCTGCGACATGGCACCAACTTACCAGAGGCTTCCAGCGACTACTTGCAACTTGCAGTGATTTTTTAAGATTCGTGCTGCTGAATCCAGGAATAATGCTTTGCACACACGAGTTCGCAGTAGGTCAATCGGCGTTTAACGCACACTTCCCTCGCGTCGACGAATGAACTTCGCATAGACGCTCTCCATCCAACTTCCCATGGCGCGTTGATCGCTCGCGACCTCGGCCTGCCATTTCGGCCAATGACTGCAGTTCCTCCTTGATGTCGCGCTCTGAGTTTCGTCGCACCCACGGCAACAGGTAAAGTCGTTTCCGGCATACCGTGGCGATTACGCTTTCCCCTTCCGCGGTGTCTTGGCCGATGCCAGCGGACCCCGTCTAATCACGCTTGTCACCACTTCGACAAGCTCCGACCATTTCGAGTGTTCGCTGTTCAGATGCTTCCGGCCAGTCAGAGTGAGCCGGTATACTTTAGCCCGCCGGTTCAAGTTCAGACGTGTCCTACCTCAATGCAATCCAACCGTTCAATTCCAGACGCCTCAGGACAGGATAGAGCGATCCCAACTCAATCTCGAGGACCTCATTCGAAGTTCCGTGGATAGCCTTGTGCAATGCCACACCCGTGTAACGAACCGAAGAGTAAGGTTTTGAGCACCAATATGTCTAAAGTTCCTTGAAGCACTTCCATATAGAGAGTTTCTATTATTAGAACGGCTGCATCTCAAGTACTCCGCGCGAAGCTTAGGGTGTGAAACATTACGCGCAAAGTATGCGTAACGGTGTAAGTGTTTGTCGATTCCGATTGCAGCTTAGGGTTAAGATTCGGCTGAAGGAGCGAGTCGAATGGATCCTATATATCGCTTCAACAAAGATCGCTGGGAGGCGCTTGCTGAAGCCCAGGCGCTATTCAGCCGTCCTTGGCTAAATGAGACCAGGCAGTCCGCGCGTCTCCGTTTAGACCCATTGGGACGGTTGGGCGATTTGAGCGACAAAGATGTCCTTTGCTTAGCGGGAGGCGGCGCCCAGCAATCGGTCGCATTCGCACTGAGCGGCGCCCGCGTATCGGTGTTTGATATCTCGGAAGGTCAGCTTCAGCACGATCAGGATGCGGCGCGTCACTACGGCTACGCTGTCTCAACATTTCAGGGAGATATGCGAGACTTAAGCGTCCTTCAGCAAGATGCGTTCGATATTGTAAGCCAGCCATATTCGCTAAATTTTGTTCCGAACTGCCGGGACGTGTTCGCCCAAGTTGCCCGGGTCCTTCGGTTGAGTGGGCTCTACTCGTTTTGGGCAGCTAACCCGTTTGCCGCTGGACTCGGAACTCACTCGTGGAACGGCCGCGCTTACGAGGTCAACCTGGCTTACCAGCAAGGCGCGGAAATCGACTACAAAGATGAAGCATGGGTCTTTCCAACTTCTTCATCCGCAAACAGGCCGAACGGACCGCGTGAATACCGTCAACTGCTGAGTACTCTGTTGAACGGGCTCATCGATTCTGGATTTGCCCTTCTGCACATTGAAGAAGAAACGGGACATGAACCCGCCGACGATCCGGTTCCGGGAGATTGGTGTCATTTCACCGCAGTGATGCCACCGTGGTTGAGCTTCTTGGCTCGACTCGATGAGCGCAGGCACGACTAGCGTTCGCAGGAAATGATCGAACAGCATGAAGGCAGCGTGGCGCCGGTGTTAGTTGGCAAACATGAATTTGAACGACGTACCCCCCGTGAGCTGGCCAACCTGTAGTTTCCGCGTGATCCGTCCGGAAGAAGGGAAAAGCCAACGTCTCCGAGTGATTTAAACCTTGGATTAAAGAGCAGGCCGCGCTTGCTCCTCGAGT
>JAVHMZ010363354.1:0-19072 GCA_034782995.1 Amazona versicolor
CCCTGCGACTCGCTCGTTCCTGGGACTTGATCCGCTCGAGCACTCTCGAGTATTCACCTATGTCGGCGACGGTGCGGCCGTTCTGATTCAGCGCGCGCTGGGCGAACTCGGATCGCCAGACAATGTCGAGCGCGCCTTGCCGTTCTTTCTCGGTTATTACAGCGAACACAAGCTGGACTATACCGAGCTCTATCCGGGCGTTCGCGAAGCTCTCGATCTTTTCCGTGAAGCCGGCTACACCATGGCCGTTCTCACCAACAAACCGGTCCGTATCAGCAAAGCGATTGTGGAAGAGCTCGGCCTGACTCGCCACTTCATTCAGACCTACGGAGGAAACAGCTTCCCTCAAAAGAAGCCGCACCCGATCGGAATCGAAACACTGCTGAACGAGACCGGAATCACGGCCACCGATTGTATGATGATCGGCGATAGCGCGGTCGACGTCCTCACCGCCCGCAATGCCGGCGTGCGTTGCTGTGGTGTGACTTATGGATTTCAGCCCGAGACATTTCAGGCAAGTCCGCCCGATATACTAGTGGACCGGCTGGAACAGCTAGCCGGGCATCTCCTTCAAACACAATCGTGAATCCATCCTGCATTTTTTGCCGCATCGCCGCGGGCGAGATACCCGCTGACGTGGTCTGCGAAGATGAGCAAACCATCAGCTTCCTCGACAACAGCCCTGTGTTCCCCGGCCACATCCTGATCATCCCGAGAGTACATGCAGATACTTTGTACGACTTGCCGCGGGAAACGCTGACGCCCTTTTTCGAACAAGTAAGGAGGGCGGGGCAGGCCGTTGAACTCGCTCTTGAAGCGCAAGGCTCCTTTGTCGCCATCAATAACAAAGTGAGTCAGACCGTGCCGCACTTGCATGCGCATGTTATCCCACGTAAGAAAGGCGACGGCATGAAGGGTTTCTTCTGGCCGCGCCGCAATTACCAGGGCGATTCGCACCGCGCCGAGATTGTCGCTAAACTTCGCGAAGCCTACCGAACCCTGTAAACTAACGCGAGTGGTTTGGCAGCACCAGTACGTTCCGGTGGGAAGCGTTGCGCTGTCGGCTGTCATTGCATCTCTTCCCGTACTCGCATTGTTGCTGCTCCTCGGAGTCTTCCGCAAGCCCGCGTGGATGGCCGCGCTCTCCGCTCTCGTCGCCGCAGCAATCCTTGCCGCGGCTTTCTATCGCATGCCTTTAGCTCTTGTGCTGAGCTCCGCCGCGTACGGCGCCGCGTTCGGGTTGTTTCCGATCGGCTGGATCGTTTTCTCGGCCATCCTGCTCTACAACATCACGCTCGAGACCGGACAGATGACGATGCTGCAGCAATCCATGCGAAGTCTGACGACGGACCGGAGGATGCAAGCGTTGCTGATCGCGTTCGCCTTCGGCGCGTTTCTCGAAGGCGCGGCCGGATTTGGAGCGCCCGTCGCGATTGCCGCATCCATGCTGACGGCGGTGGGGTTTGAGCCGTTTTACGCCGCCGCCATTTGCCTGCTCGCCAACACAGCACCGGTCGCCTTCGGTTCGATTGGCATTCCTCTTACCACGCTCGCAACCGTGACCGGTCTTCCGCTCGGGACATTGAGCGCCGACGTTGGCCGGATCTGTGCCCCCGTCTCGGCGATCATCCCTGCATATCTCGTCGTGGTGATGGATGGCTGGAGAGGACTTCGAGGCGTGGCAAGAGCAGTTGTTGCTTGCGGCATTGCGTTCGGCGCGACGCAGTTTCTAGTGTCCAATTTTGTTGGGCCGGAGTTGACGGATATTCTGTCATCACTTGCTGCGATGATCGCGCTCATTGTGAGCGAGCGGTTTTCCGGACGCAAGACCGCCCCGAGCGGCATCACGAAAGCCAATCTGCTGCGCGCCTGGTCGCCTTACCTGATCCTCATCGTGTTTGTGCTCCTGTGGGGCTTGAAACCACTTCAGCACGCGCTGCAAGGAGTTACCGTGGCGTTTCCCTGGCCCAGCCTGCACAACCAGATTGAGCGCATGCCTCCCGTTGCGACGCGGCAGTCGGCTTACCCCGCGATCTACAATTTCAACTGGCTCGCCGCATCGGGAACGGCCTGCTTCTTGGCCGCTGTCACTTCAGCCTTGTTTTTAAGAATGAGTCCGGCTCGATTTCTACGCGTTCTTGGATCCACTGCGCGGCAACTCTGGGTCGCCGAGGCCACCATCGCCATGGTCCTCGGGCTTGCGTTTCTGATGAACTATTCCGGCGCTACCGCAACGCTCGGCCTCGCCTTCGCAGCCACTGGTGCGGCGTTTCCTTTTTTCAGCGCGTTGCTGGGATGGCTCGGAGTCTTCCTGACGGGGAGCGACACGTCAGCTAACGCGCTTTTCGGCAACTTGCAGGTTGTCAGCGCTCAGCGGCTCGGAATGGATCCGGTGCTGATGGCCGCCGCGAACTCGAGTGGTGGCGTAATGGGCAAAATGATCAGCTTAACGAGCGTGGCCGTTGCCGCCGCGGCGACCGCCATGAAACCGGGTGAAGACAGCCAGCTTTTCCGTTTCACCCTGCGCCACAGCATCACGCTGGCCTCCGTGATTGGATTGATTGTGCTGCTCTACTCGCGGTTGTGAGCAGCGAGTGGCGCGCATACGTGTCAGGGGCGTGACGGCATGCAAAAACGTGCCTCGGGAATGCACTTACAGCAACGCCAATCCAATCACCGTGAAGGCCACCCGCACCAACGATCTCTGATCCGGCGCAAACGTGCGCGTCGTCGTGTTCCCGTCACTAACCAAAGCAACCTGCTCCAACCGGTAAGGCGAAGGCGGCCGCACCATGCTCGCAAGCGCACCCGCGAAAATCAGCATTCGTAACAACAACAGCAAACGAGACATCGTCCATCCCCCTGACCTACTCTTTAGCGCGCTTCAGATCCTGCCATTCTGCGATCTTTTCGCGAATGAAGTTTCCGAGTTCGCTCGCTTCCTCCGGCATGCCGCGCCAGAACGCGGTTTTATCGATGAAGATCCCGCGCTTCGGATCTGACCACATATGCCCACCGTTCCTTTTCCCGATCGAATCCTCTTCGTAGTACGCGGCTAGATCGCGGCTCGCGTTTGATAGAAGACCCCAGGTCGCGTCCTCTGGCAGCCGCGCAAACAGGTCTTTGGCGCCGGTCGGCTCCAATTCCTGCAGCCGCTCCAGAATGCGGTTGTACTGATCGATGCTGTAGCTGTCAGCCGCTTCGCGCACACCGGTCCACTGGTTAATACGCGCGGTGCGCGCCATGCGACTCAGAACGTTGAGTAGTTTCTTGATTTCTTTCCCGGTTTCCTTTTCCATAAACCTCATTCACCTCTTCGCTTCCAATTGAAGTCTCGATTCACTCCACTCCTGAAGCCGTTTCTTCCCTTCGTGCAGCCGCCACTTCACCGTCGAAAGCGGCAATCCCGTGAAGGCTGCGATTTGCTGCATCGACATCTCGTCCAACCACTTCATGCGCATGATGAGACGGGACGTTTCCGGCAACTGATCGAGGCCTTCCATCAACTCGCTCGCAGCCTGCTCGCGGCGCGAGTTGTCCGTCGCCACCCGCTCCACGATGCGAAGCAGACCATCATCCAGCGCAATGCGAACTGCGCGCGATTCGCGTTGCAAATAACGCAGCGCACGATTGCGCGTAATCGCCGAAAGCCAAGCAGCGAAGCGATCCGGCTCGTCCAAATCCGGAAGCGCCTGAAATGCCAGCAACAAAGCGTCCTGAGCAATGTCCTCCGCTGCCTCCTGCCCAACAATTGCGGCCGCCGTTCGAACTGCCGCGCGCCGGTACCGGCGAACCAGCTCCCCGAATGCTTCGAGATCTCCCAGCACCGCGGCTACAGCCAGTGCTCCATCTGTCGGCCCGGGCGGTGGCGGGTCCTTCACATCTATAAAGAGTCAGGATGACGGCGAGAGGTTAGCTTCGAAGCAAAATTAGTTAGCGAGTAAGGCTCAACCCTGCGTCACAGGCGAAGAAGCCCGTAAGGCTTCTGCTCGCGATTCGGCAATCGTGTCATTCAAGTAAGTTCCCGAGCCGGTTTCGACGCCCGCCAAATACTTAAGCTTCGTCGCGCTCCTCTGCAACGGCAGAAATTCGACATGAAAGTGAAAGTATGGATGCTCGCCGCGCGCGGGACGCTGCCTGATAATCATCATCAAAGGCAATTGGAATCCGTATAGGTTGTCGTACTTCTGGCGAACGGTTCGAATCAACGCGGCTAACTGATCGCGTTCTTCCCCACTCATCTCCAGAACCGACGAGAAGTGCCGCTTTGCATAAAGCTGCACCTCTTGCGGCAATCGTTGCCAGTAAGGCACAAAGGCGAAGAAGTGTTCGTTCTCCGCGACGAAACGCTGCCGATTTTCCCGCTCCGTGGCGAGCACAAAGCAATATAGACACTCTCCGCTGTGATCGTGATGCTCGCGAGCACCAGCGTACTCGCGTTCGAGCAGAGGAGGAATAAACGGGAATGCGTAAATCTGACCATGCGGATGCGGCATTGTCACGCCTATCGCCTCGCCCGTATTCTCAAAAATGTAGACCAGGGCGACGTCGGGATCGCGCTCGAGCTCCCCAGTTCGCTTCACCCATTCGTCAACGATCTTGCGCCAGTGATTAGCGTGCAACTGCGAAGGAAGCAGGTTGTGATCCGAGTGGTAAATCACGACGTCGCAGTAGCCTTTAGCCCCGGTGTGCCGGTACGGTCCAATTTCGGGTTGAAAAGGACCCGAGTCCTGGTTGAACGCGGCAAAGTCGTTGGGATATAACAGCGTGTCGTAGTGGTCGGGCACGCGTCCCGATCCTGGGCAAAATGGGCACCAGTCTTTCGGCATCTGCGGACGGTTCTGCCGGACGGCGGCAACGCCCACCCACTCGCGCAAAAACGGATGCCAACGAAGTTCGCTCACCCCGTTATTGTAGGCGCTGCGGAGTTGGGACTACCGCTGAGAGAGCGAAAAATCACGGGCTGCCGCGCCAGTTGCGCGAGATCATTTCTTCGGCGTGCTTCATCTGGGGCAAACCTGGATCCGCGCCTTTCCAGGCAGCAATGAACTCACGGTAGGCTTTCACGGCGGCAGCCTTATTGCCGGACTCTTCGGCACATCGGGCAATTCCGTAGAGTGCAAATCCGGAGCGTGGCCGTTCGAGCAGCGCATGCTGATATGCGCTCGTTGCGGCGGTCCAATTCTTTACGGCCAGCATCGCGACGCCTTCCGTTTCGCCGACCGGGCGGATATAGCTGGGAGGCTCGTGGTAACCGAGTTCGTTCTCCTTATGCTGGGCGTCTGCGAAAAGCCGATCTGCGCTGTTGATTCGTCCTTGACGAGCGGCGATCGTAGCGCGGAGTTCGAGCGACATCACGGAGAGATTTTCTTGGATAGGAGATTGGAGCGCATCGGGAAGTATCTGCAGTTTGCGGTCCCGCGGGGCTTCAGAGCCGGTTTTCTCCTGAGAGGCACGCTCAAGGTCAGCGGTCATTTTGGCGGACAAAGTTCCAGCTTTCCCGAGATGATTCTTATTGACTGCCTGCATGCCCGCCGTGAAGCGAGTCAATTGCATCGCGAGGTATTCAAGGTGAGGATGACCCGGATCAGGCTTGCGCCCATGTAAGAGCTTGAGCGCCGCTCTCCAATCACCAGTGCGAAGCGCCACAGGCAAGCTAGAGCTCAGGCGAGAGATTCCGTCACGGACCAGATAGAGATACAACGACGCCTCAAGTTTCCCGCGAGCACCGCTCAGTCTGGTGGAGAGCTCCGCGGCTTGCGCAAGCTTACCTTCTTCCATCAGATTTGCAACGGCGTACATCAAGTTGTGGATGTAATTCCAATCGAAGTCCGGCGATACATGCTGTTCCCGCAGGTATTGCTCGTCAACCTTCATGGATTGAGCAAAGGCCTCCTCAGCGCGGGCGTAATCGCCGAGCCGAAAGAAGATGTGACCAGGCATGTGAACCATGTGTCCTGAATTCGGCGCGAGGCTTGGGAGGATTTCGGCGCTGTGCAAGGCCTGCTCGGGATGAGAAGTGGCTTCAAGAGCATGAATGTAATAATGGTTGGCCGCTGAACTATTCGGGTCGGCCTTGAGAATCTCTTGCAGCAGTCGAAGCGCCTCCTCATTGGACGCGTTTGCCGCAAGCATCAGTTGAGCTTCTGAATCACCCGGATAAGCGGCGGCAAGCTTGCCCCAGAGATCCTGTTTTTCCCTGACGGTGGCTTCGATATACATCCGTTCACGTTCGCTGACGCGTTCCTTTAGCTGAACGGCTTTGTCGAGGGCCTCTTTAGCGTAGTCTTTCGCGAGGCTATGAAAAAAGGATTCGGATCGGTACAGCCCCCAGTAACACATAGCGCACCCGGGATCCACACGAATGCTTTCCTCAAAAGCACGGGCTGATTCGTAATCCCAGAAGTCGTGCAGCAGGTTCAGACCCTGATCGAACCAGGCTTGCGCCTCGGGAGTGGCCGTTATTTGCAGGTGGGCATTCCCGATCCCGGTTAGTCTTTGAGGCGGGGGCAACTGATCGGGTGCTATCTGATTCTGAAGTTCATGCACATGGCAGGCCATCTGTGCCGCGAGCGGAGTGATGAACACAAAAAGGACAGCTAGACAGAGCCGCGCCGATTCGCCTTGTATTCTCAAGACCTCTGCTCGGGCGTTACTCGATCTCAGCAAATGGAACAATAATCGTGGGATCATTCGTGCGGAGAATGGCGTTCTTCACTTCACGCACCCACTCCGATGTATACACAAAGGCGCGACGCGTCCGCGGATCGATGACCCACACGTATTTGACCCCGAACTTCAGATAGTCTTCGATCCGTTCCTGCATTTCCGCCATGCGATCACTAAGTGACACGATCTCCACACAGAGAAAAGGAGGTTTGGTGACGATCGGTCCTGATGGCGGAGCGCCGATCAGAACTAGGATGTCTGGAACTCGGAAACGGGTGGACGTTACCTGGACTCGCTGCTCCGGCACGACGATGATGCCCAATTGCTTCTCACGATCCAAGAGATACCCGCTCAGCAGCATCTGCAGCCGGCTATGATCCCACTCGCCCACGTTTCGCTCCAGGAGTTCGCCGTCCAGATATTCGCAGTCCGGTCGATAGACGGTTGCCAGATATTCGCTAAGCGGCACTACGGTGGAAGTCGACATTGCAGTGATCCCACTCTTATTGTGAAGCAAATCTGCTTTGCTCGAGCAGTAGTTCTTTTCAGCTTTCGGCTTGCTCCATCGTTCTTACGTGAGTTAAAGCGAACGCACCGGCAGCGCGACCACATCGTCCACGCGCATCGTTTCCTTCACAACGAACGCTTCTCCATACCGCACACCGATCAGATTGCCGTAGAACCGCGCGATCGATGCCAGCCGCTCGCGAATCTCCGCTTCAGCAGGAAAGAGATCGTTTCCACTCTCGCCCTTTCCGTATTGCGAGGCATAGGTGAGCAGCGATTCCATGCGCCGATCGAATTGCGTGGTGATGTCGACAACGAACGTAGGAGGAACGTTGGCGTACTGCGTCGAGTAAATGACTTTGTAGGGACGATGCGGCGCCGTCGAAAGATCCATCTTCTTCAGTCCAGCAAAGAAGCAGGCTTCATAAGCCAGTTCGCTCGCGCGATAGTGATCCGGATGCCGTGCTTCGTGCCAGGGAATGATGACGACGCGTGGGCGCGCTTCGCGAATTTTTCGGGCCAGCTCGGTTCGAGCTCCCAGCGAGTTTTCGAGCCTCGCGTCAGGAAGGTGTAAATTTTCGCGCCACTCGCATTGGAGAACACGCGCTGCTTCGTGCGATTCGGCGACGCGAATCTCAGGAGTTCCGCGCGTACCCATGTCGCCCGCAGTCAGGTCGAGAATCCCTGTGCGGTATCCCGCTTCCGCCATGCGCAGCAGCGTGCCTCCGCAAGTCTGTTCCACGTCGTCCGGATGCGCGGCTATAGCTAGAAGGTCGAGCACTTACCAGCTCACGCGCCGGCGCTGCCACTGCGGGTCGTCCGTCCCAATCAGCTTCACCAGCAAGATGCCGGCGAGGAAACCGCCGATGTGGGCGAACCATGCGGTTCCGGACTGCGAGACATGCGAGTAAGCGACGCTTCCAGCGCCACTGACGAGTTGGGTCAGAAACCAGTAGCCCAGCATAAAAACCGCCGGGATTTCCAGGCGTGTGATGAAGATGAAAAACACGAGCGTATCGATCCGCGCGCGCGGGAACGTCACCAGATATGCGCCCATCACGCCGGCTATGGCGCCGCTTGCGCCCACTGTGGGTACAGTGGAATCGGGATTGAAGACATCATGCGCGATCGCGGCTGCCACTCCGGACAACAGATAGAAGATCAGAAACTTGGTGTGGCCCATGCGGTCCTCCAGGCTGCGCCCGAACGCCCACAAGAACAGCATGTTTCCAATGATGTGCGCCCAACCACCATGAAGAAACATACTGGTCAGAACCGAGGAAACGCGGAAGTGGGCTGGAACCAGACCGTACTTCGTGATCAGAAAGTTGCGCGTGTAATCATCCAGCGATAACTCAAACAGGAAGACCAACACGTTGGCGATGATGAGCAGCGTCGTGATGGTGGACGCTGAATACTTCGGCTGATCGTCGCGAATGGGAAACATGCGTGCACGCTCAGCGGCAGAAGTCCGGATTGCGGTGCCGCTCCGCGCGGTTCATCAGCTCGCGCGCGGCGTCCGCATCCTGAATGCCTCCGCGCGCGCCGATGGCAGTGCAATTCAAAGCCGCCATCGCGTTTGAAAAATCCAGCGCATCCGGGAGCGGCATTCCGTTCAAAACAGCGTAGCAAAAGGCTCCGTGAAACACGTCGCCCGCCCCCGTTGTGTCCAGGCAATGAACGACGAAACCCGGCGAATAATAGAATTGCCCACCGGCAAGTGCCAGCGCGCCGTGCGCTCCGAGCGTCATCGCGGCGACGCGCATCCCGTACTCCGCCTGGATGGTCTCGAGCGCTCTCATGGGATCCTCGATGCGCGTCCATCGGCCGGGAAATTCGCTGCTGGCGATCAGGTAATCCACTAACGGAAGCACGCGGTCGAATCCGGCATAGATGGTGTCCACATCAACTGTGACCGGAATTCCATTTTCCCGCGCAAGACGTGCGGCGTGCTCCACGGCGCGCGTGTCGTGTCCGTCGATGTGAAGCAGCCGCGCGCACGTGATTTGCTCGCTCGTGATCTGATCCGGTTCGATCTTCAAGCACTCGGGCCGGCTCCAAAAAACAGTTCGCTCCCCAGTCGACTGATCAATGATGATGTACGCGGATTGATTGGGACACTTCGTGCGCCGCTGAACATGCGCGAGATCGACGCCGGATTGTTCGAGCGAACGCATCTGGATCTCGCCGCGCTCGTCATCACCGACGGTTCCGATGTACTTGGCCCGAAGACCCAATCGCGCGCACGTCACCATCGCGCTCGCCACTTGGCCTCCGGGGCTTAACACTTCTTTGTGAAACGGGACTTTGCCGCCATATGCGGGAAAACGCGGCACCAGCAGCATTGTGTCGGTTGCGTTCAGGCCGACGCCCACCACGTCAAACGAAGGCGTTTGCATCATGATGCAAATGGCCGGAAGTGTTTGCTTAGCGCGAGTCCCTGCTTCTGATAAGAGGACCCAATCTCTTGCCCATACAGCTTGTCAGGAATGTCGAGAAGGCGTTCGAAGAGCAGGCGCCCGACATATTGGCCATCTTCGAGCAGAAACGGAACCTCATGCGAGCGAACTTCGAGCACTGCGCGGGTGCCCTTGATGTCATCCGTCCCGTAGCCGAAACCCGGATCAAAGAAACCGGCATAGTGAATGCGAAACTCGCCGACTGAAGGATCATAGGGGATCATTTCCGCCGCGAATTGAGGCGGAATACGCACCCGCTCGCGCGAGGCAAGAATGTAAAACTCCTCGGGATTTAGCACCAGATCCGAGCGTGTACTTCGCTCGATGGGTTCCCAAAACTGCCGCGGATCATAATAGCCGACTCGATCGAGATCGATCACCGGCGCATCCCGCCGCGCACGATAACCGATGATGGGCGGCGCGCCGTTTGCCGAACCATCTGCTCCGGCAAGATCCACGGAAAACCGGAGCCCGCCACCGATCACGGCCTCCGCGGGAATGTCGCCATCGTTGTAAACCAGCCTGTGTTGCTGATCGATCTCGGTCAAGTTCGCGTCCGAAGCTGCCGGAAATCCGCGTGATAATCGCAACTGACTCAATCGCGCGCCGCGGCGGACGACGACGCGGAACGTTCCGGGAACGATCTCGGCGTAGAGTTTGCCCTTGTAACCGGCGGGAACCGAATCAAACTCCCGCCCCCAATCCGTAAGAAGCCGCGTAAAAATATCGAGGCGCCCTGTTGTGCTTTTAGGATTGGCGCGGCCTGAGATATGACTCGGAAGAAGCAGCTCTTCTTCTAGCGGCACGACGTAAACTTGACCGCGCTCAAAAGTCGCGGGACTGTCAAGCGAAATTTCTTCGATTGTGTGTGCCGCAAGCTTACGGTCCACCGTCGCATGCTCGTTCGGAAGAAAGCTCGCCCGAACGTGAAACGCGACCGAGCCAAGCCGCAAATCTAAACTCGATGGCTGGATCTGCTCGGGAAGCACTTCACAGGCTGCGCGGATGTGCCCGCTCTCTACGAGATCGCGAAGCCGCTGGGACGGAAGAATCCCTGTTTCTCTTGGATTGTCGCCGAATAAGTTGAGATGAGGGAATAGCGTGTGACTGCGTGGGTCCAACTAAGAGGCCGCCTGCACTTCGTAAACGTACACAGTGTGAACGGTTCCTCCAACCTTCACCTTGCGCACGTCCACGGCTTTCCAGCCGGGAACCTCATAGTCATGGGAAACAATGCGCGCGCCAGGATGCAGTTGCGCCAACACCGGTTTCAGGCGATCGTTCGAACTCGTAAGGAAGTAGAAGGTTACGACGTCCGCGTCCGTCAGATCGATATGCAATGCGTTGCCATGAATCACTTTGATCGCCGAATCGAGCCCCATACTCCGGATTCGTTCGGACGTTCTCTCGTAAATATCGCGAGACAGCTCAATCCCAACCGCTTTCGCATTGTACTTTTGAGCAGCCGCTATCAGGATGCGTCCGTCACCGCAACCGAGATCGTATAGCGTCTCGCCCGGTTTGATCTTCGAGGCCTTCAACATCTCATCGACCACAGAAAGCGGCGTCGGCATGTCCGGGCCAAGGTTCTGCGGATTCTTAAACTGTTGTGCCGGGCACAGAACCGACAACAAGAAGAGCAACAGGGTGGCAGACGCTGGGTTCTGCATAGATCGAGAGTTATCGAATCGCGTTTGGCATAGCAGCCACCCGCGCTACTCTCAATCTTACTATATGTGACATTATTTCCGTCCACGCGCTCCAAAGGTCGTGGGGACGCGAGATTGTGTACTCATAGCCTCTGAGCCGTTTCACAACATTCCCGATTGCATCGCGCCATGGATTGGCAAGCGGCGTCAGATTGTAATTCATGTAAAAAACCGGATAGCTGATATCGCCACTGAGCGCTTTGATGGACTCAGCCGGAACGCCCTCATCGATCATGATCTTCGGCCCGGCAAAAATCACTGCATCCGGACGATCGTTCGCCATTTCGGTCTTGATGAGTTGCGTGAGGAACTCTGTGTCGGGATGCTTTTGCTCGAGTTTGCTGACGTTGACGGTTCCTAACTTCAAAGAATTGAGACTGTCTCCCAGGGCAGGGAAGTCGATTTGATCCGCCTGATCCTGCCGGTAAACAATTCGCTGCTCCTGCATGTTGAACGCAATGAGAGAAAACTTACCAATGCGAGGCTCCCGCGAGATGTTGCGCAGAATAGACACTAGCGCCGCAGTATCCAGCGGTTGCATGGAAGAAGCAGCAAAACGCTGCGGCGCAAAATTCACCAAGACTTTGATGTTCAGCGCCTGCGAGCCATCCCGCGAGATCGGGGGCTCTTGCCGGAATGGTTCCGGGTCAGTCGCTTCAACGGCAGAAGGTGCAATGGAGAGTTGAATGGAGCGGTCCTTGGCCGCCAAGGCCGCGGAACTCGACCAGTACGAGCTGCATACCCGTTCGCTGCGATCGCGCATCATCCAGTCCACGTTGAAATTGCCTTCGCCTAAAACGAAGCTTCCTTCGAGATAGGCCTGACCGCCGGTATGCTCTTCCAGCTTGGGAACCGAAACTTTTTGCGTGAAGTAAACCGGATCATCGGGTTTCGCTTCCGGCGTAACGCGAAAAATCATGGTCAGCAAATCCTCGCCGCCGTTTAAATCCCGCATGGGGATGGAAACTTCGTAGCTGGCGTGGAATTTGAGATCGAAGCCGAGTTCCGGCTTCTGCGGAGTCACTGTACAGGGAATGTCTTTCCGGATATCTTTGGCGTCGAGGATCGCGCTGTCACCGCCAAATGTGATTACGCGCCCGCCCGGCGCTGAGCTCTGCAATAGGCTTTGAGCAGGGAGCGACAGGCAAAACACTAGCCCAACTGCGCCACCCCGAACCGCTTCCGACAACCCGGAACGCTGGTTCAGCGGCTTCTGTTCCCCCAAGAAACGACCGTTCGCCCCCATTAACACCTTGTCTCCTGCGCGGCCGGAAACCTAAACGTTACCCTACGGGTTGCGCTTGCGCAAGTGATCCAAGTACCGGCGACGTAGAGACTAGAGCGCGTTCCCGAGCATCCATAAACTAGCGAACTATTCAGCCGGATGCAAGCATCTTCTTTTATGAGTAACTTATCCCATCGGTTAACGAATGAGAACAAAGAAAGGTGATTGGGCATTCGGTTGCTTTGGAGTGCTCGAGCAGACAAATGACGGCAAATAGCTTAGTGTCCGAGACCATGTCCATTCCTGAGCAAGTAACGGAACGAACAGAAGCGAGCCTTGAGGAACAACTCCGTTTGGCGCGGTTCGAAACGGATAGCTTGTTTAGCTTGATCAGCGAAAACGATTTGTACTCGCGGCCACTCCCCCAGCGTCACCGTCTCATCTTCTATGTAGGACACCTCGAAGCGTTCGACTGGAATCAGTTGGGGCGTCTAGATCTGCGGCAGGCGCATCTCAACCACGAGTTCGAACAATTATTTGAACGGGGCATTGACCCGGAGCCGGGACAGCTTCCACATGATCAACCAAGTGACTGGCCCTCTCTGTCCGCCACGCGGGAGTATGTTTCGAATGTGCGGGAACGAATCGACGCGCTATTTTCGGAAGCATCACCGACTGCGCGTCAGATCGTAGTCGAGCACCGTTGGATGCATGCGGAAACGCTCGCTTACCTGTTCCATAACCTCCCACACGATCGCAAGCAGCGACCTTTCACTTCCGGAATGCCTGAGGAGGAGAGCCAATCGCTGCGAGCCGGTTCAACCGATCAGCGTCTTGTGGCGATTCCCGCCGGCAAAGCGACGCTTGGCCTAAAACGCGGCGACAGTTTCGGCTGGGACAACGAATTCGAGGAGCAAGTCTTGGATGTTCCTGCATTCTCAGTGGCCAAATACAAAGTCACCAACGGGGAATACATGGAGTACGTTCAGGAGGGGCACGAGGCGCCCGCGTTCTGGACGTGCCTCAACGGGGAATGGTGTTATCGCGGAATGTTCGAAATGATCCCGCTTCCGCCTGATGCGCCTGTCTACGTCACCCAAATTCAAGCCGCAGCGTTCGCGAAGTGGCGAGGTGAGCGGTTGCTTTCGGAGCCGGAATTCCACCGGGCCGCGTTTGGCACACCGGAAGGGAACGAACGCGTGCTGCCCTGGGGCGCTGATGCGAACCACCCGGCGGTCCACGGCAATTTTGATTGCCGCCATTGGGATCCCGTGCCGGTGACCGCCTACGCCGGCGGTCGAAGCGCATGGGGCGTTGCGCAATTAATCGGGAACGGTTGGGAATGGACCCATACGCCATTCCGCCCCTTTCCTAGATTTCAAGCTATGCCGAGTTACCCAGGCTACTCCGCCGACTTCTTCGACGATCGGCATTTCGTGCTGAAAGGCGCGTCCCCACGCACTGCGGCGATCTTGACCCGGCGCTCATTCCGCAACTGGTTCCGGCCCGACTATCCTTACGTCTACGCCACTTTCCGGCTCGCGGAGGGCGATCAATGAGTCCCCGCCTTGCCGAGCGCGAAACGCCTGCGCTCACCGCTTCACCGTTTGCCTCACACGTCTTCCAAGGGCTCTCCGATACACAGCAAAAGTGGCTGTCAGCGCAATACTTCTACGATGCCGTTGGCTCTGCGCTCTTTGAAGCGATTACCGCGCTGCCGGAATATGGATTGACGCGGGCGGATGCGCGACTTCTCTCGTTGCATGCACCCGAAATTATGGGTGAGAGTGTCGAACCCTTGCGTATGATCGAACTCGGAAGCGGCTCGGGAAACAAAACTCGCTGGCTGCTCGAGTCCGCTGTCGCAGTGGCCGGTTCGGTCCGTTATTCTCCCATCGACGTATCTCAGTCGGCGTTAGACTACTGCCGCGCCATTCTGGGTAGTATTGACGGCGTTCAGATCCAAACGTTCAACGCCACCTATCTCGAAGCTCTTCCTCGCGCATTGGCGAACCGGCGCGTGAATGAACGCGTACTCGTGTTGTTTCTCGGGAGCACCATCGGAAACTTCGAAGAGGGTAGGGCTGTTAGCTTCCTTCAGGACGTGCGAAGACTCCTGGAGCCCGGCGATCAGTTACTACTTGGGACGGACTTAGTCAAACCGGTCGAGCAGTTATTGCCCGCGTATGATGATGCAGCAGGAGTTACGGCAGCATTCAATCGCAATCTGCTTTCTCGAATCAATCACGAGCTCGGCGGCGACTTCGATGTGCGCTCGTTTGAGCATGAGGTCCGCTGGAATCGCCAGCATGCCCGCGTGGAGATGCATCTTCGATCCGATTGCCGGCAATCGGTACGCATCGAAATACTTGACCGCGCATTCGACTTCGAGGCAGGCGAAACCATCTGGACGGAATCGAGCCACAAGTTTACGCCGGAGCGAGTGCGGCGCCTCGCGCGTTCTGCCGGCTTCCTTCTGGCCGGGCAGTGGTTAGATGAAGAGTGGCCGTTCGCCGAGAGCCTGCTGGTAGCCGGTTAGTGGAGGAAACCGGACAGGCGCTTCCCATCGCATTCCGTAATCTTTCGTTCTCCGCTTCCGGCAAGCCGATTCTGAAAAACCTGAGTTTCGAGGTCCCTGCTGGAGAAACATTGATCCTGTTGGGACGCAGCGGTTCCGGAAAAACGACTGCGCTGCGGCTGATCAACGGGCTGCTCCATCCGGAGGCGGGAGAAGTTCGGATCGCAGACCGCGCGGTTTCGGAGTGGGACCTGATCGATCTGCGGCGGCGGTCTGGTTACGTTATCCAGGATGCCGGTCTGTTTCCGCATTTCACCGTGGCGCGCAATGTGGCGTTGGTTCCGGAGTTGCTCGGTTGGCCGAGGGACCGGGTTGAAAGCCGCGTCAACGAACTGCTCGAGCAAGTCTCTCTTCCACCCGCAGAGTTTGCCGATCGCTACCCCCGTCAACTTTCCGGAGGTCAACGTCAGCGCGTCGGAGTGGCGCGGGCGCTTGCCGCCAAACCAGGTCTCCTTCTGCTCGATGAACCGTTCGGTGCGCTCGATCCCGTAACTCGTCTGGAATTGCAGCGTCAGTTCTTAGCCTTGCGCGAACAGGAGCGCGTCACCTCAGTTTTCGTTACTCACGATGTTCGAGAAGCACTAAAGCTGGGGACGCGTATCGCTCTCCTCGCATCGGGTGACTTGGAATTTTTCGGCACACCGGATGAGTTCCGCCGTTTCGAAGGCGCCGAGGCAAAACGATTTCTTGAGGTCCTGGATTGATCCCGCGAGGGCTTCTTGAAGAAGTCGGAGAGCTATCGGTCGAGCACCTCGCGATTGTGGGGGTAGCGATGGCTTTCGCAATAGCCATCGCTATTCCGGGAGGAATCGTTCTCGCACGGCGTCCACAACTGAGCCGGATCGGACTGGGAGTTGCAAACATTCTGCAAACTGTCCCCAGCCTTGCGCTGTTCGGCTTCCTCATTCCCATCCCGTTTCTCGGCGTCGGTAAAGCAACCGCGGTTGTGGCGCTAATCCTTTATGCGCTGTTGCCCATCTTGCGGAACACGCTCGTTGGAATTACGAGCGTAGACCGATCGATTACAGAATCCGCAACCGCGATGGGAATGACGCCGCGCCAGATTCTCTGGCGCGTGGAGTTACCGCTCGGCGCACGGTCCATTTTGACCGGCGTGCGCGTGGCGACGGTCACCACGATCGGCACCGCAACAATCGCCGCGGCTATTGGTGCGGGCGGTCTTGGCGTATTTATCTTTCGAGGGATCGCCTCCATCGACACACAACAGATCCTTGCCGGCGCCATTCCGGCCGCATTGATGGCGATTGCAGCAGACGAACTGCTAGGTTGGCTGGAAAGCAAGATCGCATGAAGCGTGTTGCCGCCGCTTTGTTCGCGTTCACGTTGGTTAGCTGTTCACGGACTCACCACCTGACTGTCGGTTCCAAAAACTTCACCGAGCAGTTAGTGTTAGGTGAGATCGTCGCGCAACATATCGAAAAGCGGCTTGGGATTGAAGTTCGCCGCAAACTCAATCTCGGCGGGACGTTCCTGGCGCAACAGGCCATTGTGACCGGCTCGATCGACCTCTATCCGGAATATACGGGAACCGCTCTAACGGCGGTTCTCAAGCAACCGGTAGTGAAAGATCCAAAGGCCGCTCTCGAACAAGTTCGTTCCGGATACACTCGTTGGCATCTGCGCTGGATGAATAATCTCGGCTTCGAAAACACCTTTGCCATCGCGATCCGCGGCGAAGACGCCGCAGCCCGCCACCTCCGCACTCTTACCGACGCCGCGGGTTACTCTCCGGGCTGGAGAATCGGAGTAGGCTACGAGTTCGAATCCCGCCCCGACGGTTTACCGGGACTCCTTCAAACCTATCGACTGAAACAGGCTGGCTCCGTGCGCACGATGGACCTCGGCCTCCTTTATAAAGCGCTCGCGCAGAAGCAGGTCGATTTAGTGGCGGGCAACTCGACCGACGGGGCACTGAGTGTGTTGCCTATTCATGTGCTCACGGACGATAAGCGATACTTCCCACCCTACGAAGCCGCCTTCATCGTCCGAGAATCCGCGCTGTCAGATTACAACGGGCTCGAAAAAGCCCTGCACGAATTAGAAGGCCGATTTACTACCGAAACAATGCGAAAGCTAAATTATGAGGTAGACGGGAAACACAGGCCTGTTCGCGAAGTCGCGGCGCAAGCGCGGCAAGCGCTCCACCTTGAGTGACGCGCGTTAAACCGTAACGAATTGAGCCAACTCTCGATCCTTTCGCACCCGATCAATTGCAAACACCTGATTGTGCATCACGAGCCAAACTCCCGCTGGCAAAATCCGCGCGGCAAGCAAACTCTCCGTCAAGTTCTGCAATCCATCCGAACGCTCAAACCCAAGCGGCGTCATCGCTCCGGTAAGCACGATCGGAACCGCGAGGGGTTGCAGCCGACTGCTCAGAAACAGTCCGGTCTCCACCATCGTGTCCGTACCATGTGTAATCACGATCGGAGCGCCATCCGGCAAAATCCGCTCCACTTCACACAGAATTACCGCCCGATCTTCGGCCGTCATATCCAGACTATCGATATTCATCAGGTGCTTCGCTTCAACCTGCGCGTCCGGCAGCCGGAGCAGGCGAAGGTAGCGGTCAATCTTGGTCTCGAGGTTCTCGACCTGGCCAGATTGTTCAGAGTAGATTTTCTCGATCGTGCCGCCCGTCGCAAGGAGATGAATCTTCATGCGGGCGGAAACAAGAATCTCAGCATGGACCCGACGCGGGCGGCCCAAGCGCCTTCATTGTGGCCAGCGCCTTCAGCCTCTGTGTAAGCGAGGTCCTTGCCCTCGGTCCATCCTTTGCGAACCAATGCATCCCGCAGGTTGCGAACATCCGCCACGATTCGCTCGGGGTGTTGTCCTTCCGCGGTGCCGATATCCAGCCAGATTTTCAGCGCCGGTTTCAAAGATAAATGGCGAACGTCGTGGAGAATCGTTCGCTTATCCCACCAGACGGATGGCGACATGACGGCCAGCTTCCCAAACACTTTCGGATTCCGCAATCCGGTGTAAAGCGTCACCAGTCCTCCCAGCGATGAGCCCCCGAGCGCCGTGTTCGCTGCATCCCGCTTAGTCCGGTAACAGGCGTCAATGAACGGCTTAAGCTCCTCACATAACATGCGACCGTAAGAATCTGCTTCGCCCCCATGGCCCATGCGGCGGTCCAGCGTGGGCGTATATTCGTCAATCCGGCGCGTTCCCGCGTTATAAATTCCGACGATAATAAGCGGCTGAATCAGCCCTTGTGAAATTAAGTCTTGTGCAGTCTCATCCAGTCGCCACTCCGCACCGGGTACAAACGAGGTCGCGCCATCGAATAGATTCTGACCGTCCTGAAGGTAGAGTACAGGGAAAGATTGATCACTCGACCTATACTCTGGAGGTAAATAAACGAGCACGTCCCGATCATCTGGAAGAAAGTTTGAGTGAAAACGCTCATGGTGACGAAAGTCACCCGTGAGCGTGTGTTGCTTTCCGTCCGAAAGTAGCGAGTCGGGGGCAGCCTGAGGTTGTTGAACAAACGGAAACGGAGTAAGAATCGGAACCATCCGGAATACAAAGATGAAAACTTACGCAGAGAGATGCAACCCTGATTCCGATCAGTCTAAATCAAAATCGCGTTTCGGTGGGCCTAGATCGGGACTTTCCTTCGCTTGTTTGAGAAGCTCATCGAATTTGCTCTCCAGTACTTTCCCGTGGGACTGATGTTCGGCGAAGCTCTTGCGGAAGGCGTCCTCACGCCGTCCTGCGTCGCCCTTCAACCGCTCCACGGCAGCCGCAAGGTCCTCGATGGCAGGAGGCTTCTCCGGGCCCTTGAAAGTGAGGATGGCGCGGGTCTCGGGGTCGATTTTCAACACCGCATCACAGCACGGGCAAGTCACCTCAAAACGGGCATTCACTTTCGCCATTTCTTCATCCTACCCTGCTA
>JAVHMZ010364338.1:0-19026 GCA_034782995.1 Amazona versicolor
AGTGCCATTCACCTGACACCGGCCACACGTTCGTCCGTCTACGGACAGACACTGCAAATAGCCGCTTCAGTCAATCCCGGTAACGCAACCGGTTCGGTCACCCTCTTTTCCGGTACGACACTTCTCGGTATCGCTCCTTTGGCTGGAGGAACGGCTTCCTTCACAGCACTTCTGCCCTCGACCGGGGTTCAGGTCCTGAAGGCACGCTATACGGGTGACGCCAACTACGCCCAGAGCCTATCCGCGCCGGCGACAGTAACGGTTGTGGCGCCTCCGGGTACCGCGCCCGTATTGGGCGGATTTTATGCGACGGATTCCAATCCACTCGATGTGGTGGTCGCTGACTTCAACCGCGACGGAATTGCCGATCTCGCCCTCGCGAACTCGGGCGGAACAGCCGTCAGCGTATTGCTGGGAACCGGGAATGGCGCATTCCGGAGCGCGGCGAGTTTTCCCTGCGGAGACAACTTAACGCCGTGCAACCCCTTCGCGCTCGTAACCAGCGATTTCAATGGCGACGGAAAGCCGGATTTGGCGGTCGCCAACACGCTGAATTCGGCCGTAAGCATTCTTCTTGGTAACGGTGACGGGACCTTCGCAGCCGCGGTGAACTACTCATCGGGTGCCGTTTGGGCCGATCCTTACGCCATCGCCGCCGGTGACTTCAACAACGACGGCCGCTCCGATGTCGCCGTCGTGAATCTGAGTGACAACACGTTGAGCGTGCTGCTTGGCAACGGCGATGGGACGCTCCAGAGCCCGGCCACGTACCCGGTCGGTCCACAACCAACCTCGATCGTGGTTGCCGATTTCAACGGTGACGGGAATGCGGATTTGGCTGCTGGAAATTCGAGCGGAATCGCGGTAAGTGTTCTGCTCGGCCGCGGAGATGGAACGTTTCTGCCAGCGGTCCCGGCGAGTGCTGGACTCAATCCGTTTGGTCTCGCTTCGGGCGATTTCAATGGCGATGGCAAGGCCGATCTCGCAGTCGCCGATTTTGGCGATTTCCAAAGCGAGCAGGGCGGGGGAGTCTCGATCCTGCTCGGCAACGGCGATGGATCCTTTCAACTGCCTTTGTTCAGCCAGTCACAGCCAGGAACGGCCGGAATTGCCGCTTGTGACTTCAACGGAGACGGCAAACTGGATGTCGCCGTGACGGATATCAACGGCCTTTCGGTTTTGTTGGGTGCGGGCGACGGCACGCTGTATCCTGCGTTCGCTCTAAGTGGCGGCGGGACGAGCGGGTGGGCGGCAGTTGCCGCGGGTGAGTTCAATGCGGATGGCGTTCCGGATTTGGCCGTTGCAGACAGCAGTTCGAACGCGGTGCAGACCCTTTTGGGAACGCCGCAACCTTGCGCTGTCGCATTGGCGCCTGCGAACCTGCTAGCGACGGCCCCGGCAGCGAATCTTTCATTGACCGTCACTACAAATAGCCCGACATGCTCCTGGACTTTGAATGCGGATTCCTGGATCGGATTGAGTGCTTACTCGGGCGTAGGAAGCGCGAGCGTGACAGCAGCATTGCAGTCCAATCCGAACTCGGGAACGCGCGCGGGAGATATCGGCTTCGGAAATGCCCAAATTGCGGTGACGCAGTTCGGTATAACCCAGCCGTTCGATGATGTACCGGCCGCTGCTTACTACTCGAACGCGGTCACTTTGTTGCACGATAAAGGAATCACTGCCGGCTGTGGTCCAACGACGTACTGCCCCGTGGCAGTGATCCCGCGTTGGCAGATGGCCGTTTTTCTGGTTCGCGCGATATACGGAACCGGTTCGTTCACTTCGTCTCCCACCCCGTATTTTTCGGATGTACCCACAAGTTTTCCCGGCTTTGCCTACGTTCAAAAGATGTATGAACTAGGGATTACAAATGGATGCGGAGCAGGAGTTTTCTGTCCCATGATGGGCGTGACCCGCTCGCAAATGGCGATCTTTATCGTCCGTGCCCGACTGGGCTCGACCGCGTCCTTCACGTTCCCGGCAACTCCTTACTTCTCCGACGTACCGCCGGGAGCATTCGGCTTCAACTGGATTCAGCGCATGAAGCTGGAAGGGATCACGAACGGCTGCGGCGCGACGGCTTATTGCCCTAATTCACCGGTCACACGCGGCGACATGGCTATTTTCATCATGCGCGGGGCGTTCAATCAGCTTCTTCCGCCTCAAGCGCCCGCCATTACCACCGTCTCGCCCGCGTCAATCTCGCGAGGTCAGAGCCTTACGCTGACAGTGCGCGCCGCCAACACCAACTTTCTTCCAGGGCGAACGACGCTGACGATTCCCGGAGTGACGGTCCAAAGCATTACCGTCACCGGGCCCGGAACGCTAACTGCGCAAATCGCCGTGGATTCGGCTGCTTCGCAACGCCCCGTTTCAGTTTTGACTAGTACCGGAGCAGAGGAAGCGGTGCTGCCAAATGGGCTTACAATCATGTGAGCTCTCCCACCAAACCGATTTGCAAGACAGGCTCTACATAAAACTACGTTGTGCCGGGTTGGAGTAGCCGAGGCTTGAAGGAGTTTGCCGATGTCTACGGTTTACAACGTCCGGGAATTGGTTTGTCGTTTGGCGCACATGGCGGTTGTTCTTCCGTTGGGCATGATGCCGTTATGGGGAACGAGCGTGCAACTCACGTCCTCGGTGAATCCCTCGCAGGTCGGTACGCCAGTGACGCTGCAGGCTGCGATCACGCCTTCCACGGCCACCGGGATTGTTACTTTTTACGATGGGCCCACGGTTCTGGGCGTAGCTGCGGTGAGCGCGGGAAGCGCGCAGTTTACAACGCCGCTGCTGCTGACAGGAAACCGGAAGTTGTCCGCGCGGTACGACGGCGATACATCCAATGCACCGGCGGTCTCATCCGTCCTTACGCAACACGTCGTCTCGATCGCAGGCCTCGGCTTTCCGGGTTTGCTTTCGCTCGACGCGGGCGCTCAGCCAGGCGCGGTGGCGGTTGGCGATTTTAATAACGACGGCAACCCGGATGTCGCGGTATTAAACCTGGGCGATGACACCGTTAGCGTGTTTCTCGGGGACGGCTCCGGTCTCTCGGCAACGCCGACCGATTCAGATACCGACTTCAGTCCGCAATCGGTTGTCGTGGCGGATTTCGACCGCGACGGCATCCCGGATCTAGCCGTGTCCACTCTGGACGGAATCGACATTCTGATTGGAGCGGGCGATGGCAGTTTTTCCTTGCTCGGCTCATATCCCGCGGGAACCAATCCCCTGGGCTTGGTTGTATGTGATCTGAACGGGGACGGAATCGCGGATCTCGTCGTCGCCGATAATGAGAGCGCCACCACCGGAAATAGCGGCGAGGTGATCGTGCTCCTTGGCAACGGCGACGGCAGCTTCAACAGCACGCCATACCCGGCTGGAAACGGCACGATCACCGTGGCTGTTGGCGACTTCAACGGCGATGGAAAGACCGACGTGGCCGCGGTGAACAACGGCGACAACTCGGTCTCGATTTTTCTCGGAACGGGAACCGGAGCGTTGACGGCCGGACAGGTGATCACCGTCGGAAACAGCCCGGCAGACGTGCGCGCAGAAGATTTGAATGGTGACGGGCTTCCGGACTTGGTGATCGTAAATGGCGGTGATGGCACGGTGCAGGTTCTGCTCGGGCAGAGCAATGGATCTTTTGGGTCGCCGCTCACGGTGAGCGTGGGGAATTTACCGGCGGCTGTCGGAATTGCCGACTTCAATGGCGACGGCGTCCCGGATCTCGGAGTGGTGAACAGCGGTGATCAGACTCTCAGCATTCTATTCGGGTCGGGTGGCGGTTCGTTTACGCCAAGCGGAGTGTATGCGGCCGGATCGAGCGCCATCGCGCTGGCGTTGGCTGACTTCAACCGTGACGGGGTTGTGGATATCGCGCTCGCCGACGAAGGAGATTTCGGAGCGGACCAGGGCCACCTCGGTTTGCTGCTCGGCGGCGGTTGCAGTTTTTCGGTTATGCCTTCTTCCTATATTTTCGACGCAACGGGCTCGGCTTTCAACACCATCAGCGTCAACGCATCCAGTCCGTTCTGTACATGGAACGCGAGCACGAGTGCGGCGTGGCTCACGTTGTCCGCGACGAGCGGGCTCGGATCCGGCCAGGACGTTCTCTCGATCGCCCCGAACAACACCGGAGTGGGGCGCACCGGCACTGTGACGATTGCAGGGCATAGCATTGCGGTGACAGAACAAGCGACCACGGCGACCTATGCAGACGTACCGCCGTCAGCTTACTACTTCGATGGAGTAAACGAGTTGGCCGCGAAGCACATCACCACCGGGTGTGGCGACGACGATTTCTGCCCGGACGCTATCATTCCACGCGAGCAAATGGCCGTGTTTATCATCCGCGCCGTGTTCAACGGAAGCGATGCATTCACCTATTCCACGACGCCCCACTTCGCGGATGTCCCGGCGTCTAGCTCTTACTTTCCCTGGGTTCAGAAGCTATTCGAACTCGGCATCACAACCGGCTGCGGAAATGGGAATTTCTGCCCATTGTCAGTTGTGACTCGTGACCAGGCAGCGGTGTTTACCATTCGCCTGCGTTACGGATCGGTTGAAGCTTCGGCGTTGAATCCGCCGGCGACGCCTTACTTTACAGATGTGCCCGCGAGCTACTGGGCTTTTCCGTATATCCAGCAGTTGAAGCTAGACGGCATTACAAACGGTTGCTCCGCGGATGCGTTTTGCCCATTCAGTCCGGTCACTCGCGGCCAAGCCGCCATTCTTATCATACGAGGAGGTTTCAATCAGTTGCTGCCGCCGGCGCAGCCGATCGTCGCCTCTGTTTCACCAAACACGATTGCGAGTGGTCAAACCATGACATTCACGGTGACCGGGGTGAATACGAACTTTACCGCGGGCGTCACCACGCTTGCGCCCATCCCGGGCATTACTGTCAACTCGCTCACTGTAGTCAATGCGACCACATTTTCGGTCTCGCTCTCAGCCGCTTCGAATGCTCTGGCGCAACCGGTATCGCTTCTTGCGATTACTGGCTCGGAGGAAGCGGTACTTCCAAACGGACTCGTGATCCAGTAAAGTGCCCGAGTATTACCGAATCTTACAAGATCGGTGTACAATGCAGAGTCTTCGATTTAGACGTACTTAGTTTTCGTTCTCAATTCATCTGGAGTGAAGTGAATGAAAAGCGTCATAGCAATCCTGATCTCTGTCGGCATTGCGTCTTCAACGGCGTCAGCATTAACTAGTACCCGAACCGCGCTATCCACGACGCCGTCCGCCCCAGTATTTGGCGCCGCGTTAACTCTAACGGCTACCGTGCTGCCTGGGTCGCCGTCCGGGAACGTCACTTTCTATGACGGAGCCCGCGTGCTAGGAACAATGGCTGTTTCAAGCACTACGGCCACTCTTGTGACCACCAATCTTCAACCAGGAACACACACGCTCACCGCGTTCTATGGCGGCGATGTAAACAACGGTCCGAGTCTGTCGAGTAAGGTCACGATTGTTGTGGGCGACGCGGCAGGCGGAAGTTTCACTCCACAGAACCCGTTGCAAACACCTAATCCTTCCACGGTGGTTGCGGCAGACATCAACGGCGATAACAACGTTGATCTCCTCGTTCTTAGCGCGACTGGGAACACCATCACGGTACTGCTAGGCGATGGATCTGGATTGTTCCAACCTGCGTCAGGTTCTCCGGTCACGGTTGGAACTGGGCCGGTATCTTTCGCGGTAGCGGATGTGAATGGCGACGGAAAACCGGATTTGGTTTCGATCAATCACGGCACCGGCAATGCCGGAATCAATTTGGGGAACGGAGACGGAACCTTTCGCGCTGCGGTCCAGTATCCCTGCGGAAGCTCGCCAGCGTCGTTGGCCGTTGCTGATTTCAACGATGACGGATATCCGGATATTGCCGTCACCAACCCTGGGGCCAAACAGATCACCTTGTTGCTGAACGATCAGACCGGCGCGTTCAATCAGAGTTCGACACCCATCACGCTCCCCGAAGTTCCCAACAGTCTCGCGGTAGCCGATTTCAACCGGGATGGAAAGGCCGATCTCGCGATCACCAATTTCGGGGACGGAAGCAATTTCGTGAGCATTTTTCTCGGCGCGGGTGATGGTACGTTCCAGGCAGCAATCGCCCGCGATCTCGGCGTGGGAGGCTCACCGACCGCCGTGGTCGCTATCGATCTCAACAACGATTCCAAATCGGATCTCGTTGTCACCGACAGCGCGAGCTCGAGCCTGAGTGTGCTTCTTGGAAACGGGGATGGAAGTTTTCAATCCGCGTCAACGCTCCCGACAGGTGCGAACCCCAGCGGGTTAGCGGTCAGCGACTTTAACGGCGATTTGAAGCCGGACTTGGCTGTGCTGAATAACGTCAGTGGCGTCAGTACGGTCAGCCTCTTTTATGGAAACGGCGACGGAACATTCCGGGGCGCGGGGCAATTCGCATTTGGGTCGAATCCCGGTGCGGTGGTGGCGGCCAATCTGAACAACGATTCGAGAGTGGATTTAGCGGTAACCAAATCCGGGACAAACGAGGTACAGGCGCTCCTTGGCGTAGCGGGTAGCGTGACAACTCTCGCGGTGTATCCAAGTCCCGCGGGTGTTGGACAGACGGTGACCTTGACGGCAACGGTGCTGCCCTCGACAGCAACCGGAACAGTTACCTTTCTCGACGGCACCACCCCGCTAGGAACGGCCAACATAACGAACGGAACCGCGGTATTTACGACGACTTCGCTTGTTCTCGGCCCGCACCAATTGACTGCTTCTTATGCAGGAACGGCGCAGCTAGCTGGCAGCGTCTCGAGCGCTGTAACGGAAAATATTCAACCCGGCTCGACTACTTCATTAACGGCAACACCGGCTACGGTGGGGTTGGGGCAAGTTGAAACACTCGCGGCCACCGTGACCACCACTTCCGGCTCACCCCCTACCGGAAACGTGACTTTCTATTTCGGAAGCACGCTGATCGCGACGACGCCCGTTGTAAGTGGGACGGCTACGGTTGGTACTAAACTGCTTCCGTCCGGGACGCTCGGGTTAACAGCGCGTTATGACGGAGATCCCACCAATTTGCCTTCCATTTCGGCTCCCGTGTCCGTGCAAGTGACAGCGGCTGCCGCTGGTGGTTTCGCGAGCCCTGCGGCCATCGCGACGGGGCTTGGATCGACTGCGGCCGTGGAGAGTGATTTCAACGACGACGGTAACCCTGACCTTGCTGTTGTCAATTATTCAGGTACAGCGGGTGGAAATGGCGGAGTCTCCATTCTTGTTGGGAATGCGCGAGGAGGCTTCTCGTCCGTTAATACGTTAACGGCGGGCACCAATCCCGTCGCGATCGGAACGGGCGATTTCAATGGCGATCTCCAAGCCGACCTGGTGGTTTCGAATTACAGCAGCTCCAGTATCAGCGTGTTTCTAGGACACGGAAACGGAACGTTCGCGACCGCGATCGACATCCCAGTGGGCGCGTTTCCGTACGGGATCGCAGTGGCGGATTTCAATGGCGACGGCAAGAGCGACATCGCAGTGGCGGTGAGCGGCACGAATCAGGCATTGATTCTTCTCGGCAATGGTGATGGCACGTTTCGCACCCCCACGCAGTACACGGTAGGCGCCGGGCTGAAAGCGATCGCAGCCGGAGACTTTAATCGTGACGGCGTGCCGGATCTGGCCATAGCCGGCGGGACTGGCGTGTTCGTCTTGATCGGAAAGGGCGATGGCACCTTCGCTGCCGCCGTGGCCTACGCTGCCGGAACCGGGCCAACTTCGGTCATCACTGCGGACCTGGCGAACGACGGAAACCTCGACCTGATTGTGGTGAACAGCCTGAGCGACTCGATTAGCGTGCTCTCCGGCAATGGCGACGGCACGTTTCAAAATGCTGCGTTCTACGCGGTCGGCAACTTCCCACAGTTCGCCGTGGCGGGAGACTTCAATGGCGACGGTAAGTTGGATGTCGCGGTGGCGAATGAGGGTAGCAACAACGTCAGCGTTCTATATGGAAGCGGAGACGGCTTGCTCCAGACCGCGTTGACGTTCCTGGCGGGCAGCACACCGACGGGTCTGGTTTCGGGGGCTTTCGATTCAACCGGACGAGCTGATCTGGCAGTTACGAACTATCAAACGGGAACGTTGAGCGTTTTGCTCGCTTTGCAAACTTCGCACGTCGTTCTTTCAGCGAGTCCCAACCCCGATCCTTCCGGTTTGCCTGTGACACTCACGGCGAACGTCACGCCTGGAAATGCAACGGGAACCGTGACCTTCTATTCAGGGCAAACTTCGCTCGGCAGCGCGACGATCAGCGGTGGGACGGCCAGCTTAACAAACCTGGCGTTCCCGCCTGGAAACCAAACGTTCACCGCGGTGTACAGCGGCGACGCGAATTACGGGTCCGTCACATCGGCGCCGGTGACCGATTTAGTCGGGCTTGCTTCCACAACAACAAGCTTGACGGTGACGCCTAACCCAGCCGCGCTTGGGCAAGCGGTAGCACTCCAGGCAACTGTTGCCAATGCGGTCTCAACGGGAACCGTTACGTTCTATGACGGAGCTTCGATCATTGGTGAAGCGCCACTTTCAAATGGAACAGCGTCTTTGAGCACGGTGCTTTTGCCAGCGGGTGTGAGAAGCTTGACTGCCCGATATACCGGATTCGGCGGCATCGGAGGCAGCCTATCGACCCCGGTGAGTGTTTCGATCAGCACCCAGTTTGGCTACGGATTGACTGTTGCCCAGAGTTACGGAACCAGCACGGCGCCAACTTCCATCGTGGCCTCGGATTTCAACGGGGACGGAAAGGTCGACTTGGCGGTGTCGAACGCGAGTATTGGCGTGCTGATCGGAAATGGCGATGGGACATTCCAGCCGGTAGCCAATTATCCGGCCGGCACGAACCCAGTCCAGATCCTCGCTGCCGATTTAAACGCCGATGGCAAGCCCGATCTCGTAATTGCAAACAATCAGACTAACAATGTCAGTGTGCTGCTCGGAAACGGCGACGGCACCTTCGGCTCCACGGTGAACTATGCCGCGGGAGCGACCCCCACGTCGATCGCAATCGCTGACTTCAATAATGATGGGCTGGCTGATATTGCGGCGGTGAGCAGCGCAGGTGGCGCGAGTATTCTGCTCGGCCATGGTGATGGGACGTTCGCCTCGCCCGTACCCGTCACGGTCGGCGTGGCGAACGCATTTGTAGCAGTCGCCGATTTCGACGGCGATGGAAAAACCGATCTGGCGGTTGCCGATTCGCATGGGCCAGTATGGCTATTGCTGGGGAATGGCGACGGTACGTTTCAGACGCCCGTCAGTTATCAAGCGGGGACAACTCCGGCTTCACTGGTCATCGGCGACTTCAACGGTGACGGACGCCCGGATCTGGCGGTTGCCAACAAAGGAAGTGCGAACGTCAGCGTCTTCCTCAACGCGGGGCACGGAGCGCTCCGTCAACCTGCGGGCGTTTTCGGCGCGGGAACAACGCCGCAATTCGTGAGCGCAAGTGACTTCAACGGCGATGGCCACCTGGATCTGATTGCGGCGGATGCGGGCGGTCCACTGAACGTGCTGTTTGGCAACGGAGATGGATCATTTCAGACGGCGGTGTCCGTCGGAAGCGGATCGAATCCGCTCTCGCTTGCGGTAAGCAGTTTCAATGGCGATGGCCGCGCGCAAATTGCCGTGGCCAATCAGGCGAGCACGAATGTCAGCATTCTGCTCGACACGCCGCTTGTACTGAATGCTTCTGCGGGCACTCCGCAGACGGCATCCCCGGGAGTGACGTTCACCACTCCGTTGACCGTGACGGCGACTGCATTCGGTGCTCCTGCCGCCGGAGTGAAAGTGGTTTTCACGGCGCCAGCGACCGGCGCGAGCGGTGTGTTCGCCGGAGCAGGTTCAAGCGTGACGGTCACCACTGGAGCGGATGGCACAGCAACCGCTCCGGCGTTTACCGCTAATGCCACGGCCGGCAGTTACCAGGTTGTGGCTTCGGTGGGGACGATCAGCGCTGCGTTCAGTCTGACCAACGGCGGATCGGGATGCACCTTCACCGTATCGCCCGGTCCACTTAGTTTCGGGAGTGCCGGAGGTTCTCCTGTGTTCAGCGTTTTCGCGAGCGGAGCGTCCTGCGCGTGGAGTGTTTCGTCGGATTCAACCTGGCTGACGGTCCAGACTTCTTCTGGAACTGGAAATGGAACTGTACCCCTTGTCGTGCCTCCGAACACAACGGGTTTTTCACGCACAGCCAATCTTCAAATCGCAGGCCAGATTCTGACGGTCACGGAGCGAACGACGACACAAGCGTTTGCTGACGTACCGCCATCGGCTTACTACTTTGATGCGGTCAACGCGATCAAGCAGGATGGATTGACGAATGGCTGTGCCTCATCTCCGCCGCAATACTGCCCCGACCTCACCGTTACGCGCGCAGAGATGGCGGTGTTCCTCGTTCGGTCCGTGTACCACGGCGACAACTTTACCGCCTCGTCTACCCCTTATTTCGCAGACGTTCCTGAGGGAAGTTTTGGCTTCCAGTGGGTCCAAAAGTTGTTCGAGTTGGGGATTACGACTGGTTGCGGCGGCGGAAACTTCTGTCCGAATCTGGAGGTAACTCGCGACCAAATGGCCGTGTTTCTGATCCGGAGCCGCCTGGGAACAACGACACCCTTTCCATATTCGGCGACGCCTTTGTTCCAGGATGTGCCTGCGACTTACTGGGCTTTTTCGTTTATCCAGAGATTGAAACAAGACCAGATTACAACCGGATGTTCAGCCACAACGTTTTGCCCCGGAAGTCCGGTCACTCGCGGTGACATGGCGATTTTCCTCGCCCGCACAGGCTATAACCAGCAGATGCCACCCAACTACCCGGTGATATCGGCAATCTCACAAACGGCGATCACGCGAGGAAGCACGGCAACGGTGACGCTCACCGGCGTGAACACAAATTGGAACGCCAGCACGACCGTTTATGTGACTGAGGGCGTAGGTGTTGCGTCGGTTGCTGTGAACGGACCGACTTCCATCACCGCACAGCTGACCGCGGCCGGTAACGCCAGCCCACAGCCTGTTTCCGTCGTCGCAGTTACGGATCAGGAGTTAGATGTTCTCCCGAATGGGCTGACAATCCAATAGCGAGTGTTCTCGCGGTTTTCGGATCGCCGCTGATACACTGTTGCTTCCGGTTCGCTATGAAGACTTACGATGTCTGCGTTGTCGGTTCCGGGGCGGCAGGTGGAACGTTGTCTTCGTACCTCGCGCGTAAGGGTGTAGATGTCTTGGTGCTCGAGGGCGGTCCGAAGGTCAACACCTTTACCGCCTTCAACACGCATGCGATGCCATTCGAGTTTCCGACTCGTTCCGTTCCGACGATGAAGCCGGGAGTGGCCGGGTTCGACAGCGAGCGGTCACGCGGAGTTGGTGGAAAAAGCCTGCTCTGGAACGCAGTCGCATGGCGCATGAGTCAGCGCGATTTTAAAGGCAAACAGCACGACGGAGCCGGTGAGGATTTTCCGATCAATTACGCCGACCTCGCGCCCTACTATGATCGGGTCGAGCGCGAAGTCGGCGTCTGTGGGAATCGTGATGGTCTGGAAGATCTGCCGGACGGCATTTTCATTCCAGCAGTGCCGCTCAAGTGCAGCGACACGCTAATCCAACGCGGCGCGGCGAAGCTTGGCGTGAAGGTGATTGCCGTCCGCAAGGCTACGCGCAGCATTCCCGGAAACGGCCGCCCCGCATGTCACTTTTGCGGTAACTGCATGGCCGGCTGCGATGTCGCCGCCAAATACAACTCCTACGACGCTCAGATGAAGCCGGCGCTCAAAACCGGTAAGCTCGAGATTTTGCATGATTCGGTGGCTCGTGAGGTGGTCGTTTCGCCGGAGAATCGAGTCACCGGCGTCCGTTACATAAACCGCGAGAGCAAAACGGAAGGCGAGGTCAAGGCGCGCTGCGTGGTGGTGTCCTGCGCGTGCGTGCAAAGCGTAGCTCTCCTGCAAATGTCGAAGTCACGGCTCTACCCGGACGGGCTGGGCAATGGAAGTGGTCAGCTCGGGAAAAACTACATTCCGCATTTCACTGGCGGCGTGCAGGCTTTCTTAACGGATCTTATTGGGAAGTCCGTGACGAACGACGAAGGGTTTCTCGATCACGCATATGTTCCGTCGTTCATGCACAATCGCCCGCGCAATTACGCCCGGAGCTTTGGCATGCAGTTCAATTATCAGAACCGCCGTTCCGTGGGCTGGGCGCGCGCCGTGCCCGGTTTTGGAACGAAGTACAAACACTCGGTCAAGGAGCGCTATCCCGCTTTCGTGGTTATGTCGCCGTATGGCGAGATGCTCCCTAACGAGGCTTCCTACATCGATCTCGACCCTGAGTTGAAAGATAAGTTTGGTTTGCCGCTCGCTCGCCGTCATTTAAAGTGGGGCGAGAACGATTCGAAGATTTTCCAGGATATGAACCGGTGGGCGGTGGAGATTCTGAAGCAATCCGGCGCCGAGATTCTCTCTGTGTCAGATACTCCTCAGCCAAACCATGAACTGGGAGGCGCGCGTATGGGAACCAACCCGAAGACTTCGGTGGTGAACGCGGATTGCCGTTCGCATGATGTCGAGAATCTCTACATCGTCGACGGCAGCGTGTTTCCGTCAGCATCGGAAAAGAATCCGACACTAACGTTCATGGCGCTTGCAGCGCGGGCGGCCGACCACATTGCCGGCCGCTTCCAGCGAAAGGAAATATGACGATGGAACGTCGTGATCACCTGAAAATCATCGGCGCGATTGGCGCATCTTGCGCGTTTCCTTTTTCCGCCGACCAGCTTTATGGGCAGATGGAGCCGCAGCATATGCACGGAACAAGCGGTCCACATTTCGCGCCGCCCGTGATGGCTCCATTTGAACCGAAGTTTTTCACTGCCGAAGAAGGGCTGGTCGTCTCGAAGATTGCGGACCTGATTATTCCGGAAACGGACTCGCCGGGCGCCGTTCAGGCGGGAGTTCCGCAGTACATTGACATGGTCGTCATGAAGAATGTGGAGGAGCAGACTCGTTTTCGCGACGGGATTCAGTGGCTTAATGCGCATGCGCGGACCCGGCGCGGAAAAGCGTTTCTCGAGCTCAGCGCCGATGAGCAGATCGCGCTGTTGACTCCGTTGTGCGAAGCCGCGGATGCACGGAAGAATGACGTCGAAGGCGCTTTGTTTTTTCAATCGATGAAGAATCTGACGGCGGATGGTTACTACACTTCGTATGCCGGACTGGTGCAAGAACTGAGTTACAAAGGGAACCAGGCATTGAGCAAATTCGAAGGCTGCGTACACGAGCATTGAGCCAATCGGGATCCATGCCTCAATCACGAAGAGATCTGCTGAGAACGGCGTCCCTCGCGGCATCAGCCGCATCCTATTCGCGCGTACTTGGCGCGAATAACCGCTTGCAAGTCGGTGTGATTGGCTGCGGTGAGCGTGGCCGCTACGATATGGGCCATTTTCTCGAGAGCAAGCAGGCGGACGTTGTGGCTTTATGCGATGTCTACGGCGAATCGATCGATCTCGCTCATCAAGCAATCGCGAAGGCTGCTCCGGGTGCCGGGAAGGCGAGTACATTCAAGGACCACCGAAAACTTCTTGAAACTCAAAGCCTCGATGCGGTGATCATTGCCACACCCGACCATTGGCATGCCGCCATCGCCATCGACGCACTCAATTCAGGCCGCGATGTTTACGTCGAAAAGCCGCTCACGTTAAAGCCGGAAGAAGGACCGCCTATTGTAAAAGCGGCGCGTGTGAATGGACGCATTTGCCAAGTCGGCATGCAGCAGCGCTCCGGGCTTCATTACTTACAGGCCAAACGCGAATACTTTGACACCGGGAAGCTTGGAAAAATTACTCTTGCTAGGACCTGGTGGCATGGGAATGGTTATCACCTTCGGCGCGCGCCTGCTTCCCTTCAGCAGCAGCCGTCTAATTTGGATTGGGCTCACTTTCTCGGACCCTTAAAGTGGCGTGACTATGATCCGCAGCAATACTATAACTGGCGCGCTTATTTGGACTTCGGGGGCGGGCAAGTTACTGACCTATTTACTCACTGGATTGATGTCGTCCACCTGTTTCTCAATGCGGATAACCCGATCTCGGCACAAGCCGCCGGCGGTATCTACAATTACAAGGATGGCCGCACCGCTCCCGACACAATCAATGTGCTGCTGGAGTATCCCAGCCAGTTCACGGCCACGTTCGAAGCAACACTAGCGCCCGGAATAACGGGCGCTGCGGTGGAGATCTGCGGAACCGAGGGCCGCCTTTACATTGATCGCGGCCACTTCGAGTATCACTCGATTGACAAGAATGCGCCTCCGGTGGTGGTGAAGGCAGCGCACGAAATCACGATCGATCACGTCGCGAATTTTCTGGATTGCGTGCGGACCCGCAAGCTTCCTAATGGCGATGTGCTGATCGGCCATCGCTCGGCTCAGGCTTCGCATCTCGGTAACATTTCCTACCTGCAGAAGCGGCGGCTCGACTTCGATCCAGTGCGGGAAGAGATACAACCGTTCTGATCGCTATACTAACTACTGATGACGCCAGCAACGAAACTGCGCCCGGGAATGGTCGTGAAATTTAACAACGACTTATTTTCCATCTTTAGCGTGAATCACCGGACGCCTGGAAATCTTCGCGGGTTTGTGCAAGCCAGAATGCGGAATCTGCAAAGCGGTTCCATGATAGAACATCGTTTCTCTTCGGAAGATCGAGTCGAGCGTGCCATCCTCGATGAAGTGGAGATGGAATATTTATACGATGACGGTGAATACTTCTATTTCATGAACACCGAAAATTACGAGCAAACGCATCTAACAAAAGAGATTCTCGGTGAAGGAGTGGAGTATCTGATTCCCCAGTTGCGTGTGAATGTCGAGTTCTATCAGGGAAAGGCGATCAGCGTCGAGCTTCCCCCGACTGTAGATATGACCGTAGTGGAGACCGAACCAAGTCTAAAAGGCGCGACGGTTTCAAACGTAACCAAACCAGCGAAACTGGAAACCGGGCTCGTTGTGCAAGTTCCGCCATTTATCTCGGAAGGTGAAAAGATCCGGGTGAACACGGCAGAAGGCACGTATCAGGAACGCGCCTGAACGTGTTCTAAAGCTTCTTTCAGAACGGGTTCCTCTTCCGGAAACACCGTTCGGAGATCCACTAGCACGCGGTCTTCTTCGATTCGCGTGATAACCGGCATGTTCCTCGCGCGAAGGCGGTGCTCCGCCGCTGCAGCGCCACCGGACGCGGCTACGATCAGCGTGGTCGGGATTGCCTGATCGGGTGTCGATCCGCCTCCAATGACGGAGTAACCTGGAATTCTATGGAAATGAGGAACTAGTTTAGTGGCGCGGTCCTCGATTTCGGCGGCTGTCATCCGTATCATGCTTAGGGCAGGTAGTGCGTCCCAGCGTTCGAGCAGAATATTTCTAAGCGTAGTTTCGAGTGACTGGCAAACTAACTTGTCAAGACGAAGGGCTCGAAAAAGAGGATTGCGCCGGAGACGTTCGACTAACTCGGCGTCACCGGCAAGTATTCCAGCCTGTGGCCCTCCCAGTAGCTTGTCTCCGCTGAACGAGACGAGATTGATTCCGGCATCCAGACTGTCGGAAACGCGGGGCTCAGTTATTCCGAACGGCCGGAGATCAAGTAAGTTGCCGCTGCCGAGATCCTCGTACACGGGAATCCGGTACTCACGTCCGAGTGCAACTAACTCGGTCAGGCGCGGCTTGGAAGTAAATCCCTCAATATGGAAGTTACTGGGATGAACGCGAAGAATGAGGCGCGTCCGATCACTAATAGCGTCCCGGTAATCCTCGATGCGGGTGCGGTTTGTCGTGCCGACTTCGCGGAGGATTGCGCCCGAGCGTGTGAGGATTTCTGGAATGCGAAATCCGTCGCCGATTTCGATCAGTTCGCCCCGTGAAACAATCACTTCAAAGCCGGAGGCGATCTCATTCAGGGCGAGAAATGTTGCCGCCGCTCCGTTGTTCACTGCAATGGCGGGCTTTGCTACCAAGTGATGAAACAGGTCGGTCAGGTGCGAATCGCGCCGGCTCCGTTTGCCCGTGTTGAGAGAGTATTCCAGATTCGAATAGCCTGGATGGGGTTCCCAAACACCTAGCGGCGCGCGGCCAAGATTGGTATGGAGAATAACGCCGGTAGCGTTGATCACAGGCCGCAGTGATGGCTCGGCGATCCGCCGCAATCGCTCCTGGACGATCCCGGCAATTTCTTCAGGCTCTCGCGCGGCACGCCCGTTAGCGATCGTCTTCCGTTCGGCGTCAATCACATCGCGCGTTTCCCGCACAATCAGCGCATGCGGAAACAGCCGCCGTTCGCGATCGAGCAGGTCAAGCACCCGCTGCACGGAAGGCAACGCCCGCCAAAGTCCCAGCGCAGACACTTCGCGATCGTAACACCACGCCAGGCTTCTATTGACATTCTATAGGACTTCCTACAGACTATCTGTAGGTATGCCGCCTACCACTCTTCTCCAGGGGACGCTCGACCTCCTGATCTTGAAAGCGCTCGCGTTGTCACCCTTACATGGCTTGGGTGTCTCGCACCGGATCGGACAATTGACGCGCGGAACTTTCGAAGTGAAACCGGGATCTCTATTTCCGGCGTTGCATCGCATGGAGGAAGCCGGCTGGCTTGCTTCGGAATGGGGCGAGTCGGAAAATCGGCGTCGCGCCAAGTTCTACCGGCTCACGCCCGTGGGCCGTAAACAACTGGTGGCGGAAAGACGCCAGTGGAACACGATTGCTCTTGCGATTGCCCGCGCGCTTGAAGCGAACGAGCCAGCATAAGATGAGTACTCTTCATCGCATTGCCAGCCTCGTTCGTAATTTGGTTCGTCCCCGAAGCAGGGAACGTGACCTTGACGACGAACTCCGGTCCTACGTGGAACACCTTTCCGACGAAAAGCTGGCTGCGGGGCAAGGTGACGAGGACGCTCGCCGTGCAGCCTGGACCGAGTTGGGTGGCTTCGAGCAGGTCAAAGAAGAGGTCAGACAGATTCAAACCGGGCGCATACTCGAGGACCTTGTGCAAGATCTGCGCTTTGGGCTTCGCGCGCTGCGCCGGGATCGATCTTTCACTCTGTTGGCTGTTCTGGCGTTGACTCTCGGGATCAGCCTCAACACCATCATGTTTACGATCGCGCACGGAATGTTAGCGAGTCCGCTCCCTTATCCCGATGCCGCTCGAATCGTTGTTGTGTACATGCGCTACTTCCATCGCGACTTCGCTTTCGGAACTATGTGTCTCCGCGATTTTCTGATCTGGAAAGCAAATAATCATGCCTTTGAAGATCCCGCCATTTTTCAGGCGGCGAGAATCAACGTGGGCGGCGGAGAACACTTTCCAGAACAGGTGCAAGGCGCGATCGTTTCGGCAGGCTTTTTCGGAACTCTGGCCGCCCGTCCACTCATTGGGCGAACTTTCATATCGGGAGAAGACGATCCGGGAAGCCGGTCCGTGTCAGTGCTCAGTGAGTCTTTGTGGAAGCGGCGCTTCGGGTCGAACGCCTCAGTGGTGGGTCACAAGATCTTGGTGAACGGAGTCGCGTCGGAGGTCGTCGGCATCATGCCGGGAAGCGTTCGGTTTCCGGGGCGCGCCACGGAGATTTGGACGAATCTCCGGCTAACTCCGCCGGCCAGATACGGACCGTGGTTTTACCGGGGCGTGGCGAGATTGAGGCCGGGCGTGTCGCTTCAGCAAGCTCGCGCGGAAGCGGACGGGATCGCCGTCCGAATGATGCAGGCAAATCCTAATTACAAACGGCTGGCACTTCCGATGTTGAGTCTGCGGGATGCGCTGTTGGGAACCACTTTGAAACCGGCTTTGCGGGTACTGATCGGGGCTGTCGCTTGCGTGCTATTAATCGCGATTGTAAATGTCGCGACGTTGCTGCTGGCACGCGGCGCGGCGCGGCGGAAGGAAGTCGCGCTACGAATTAGTCTCGGTGCTGGTCGAGGGCGATTGGTACGGCAACTCATCACTGAGAGCGTTCTGCTCGCGGTGATCGCGGGACTGCCCGCAATGGCACTGGCTTGGGGAGGGATTCATTTGGTTCGAATTTGGAATCCCGGGAATCTTCCGTTGATCGAAGCCGTGCAGCTCGATTGGCGCGCGTTGACGTTTCTGTTAGCAATAGCCGTCTGCTCTGGCGTTCTGTTCGGGCTTGCGCCGGCACTGGAGATCGCCAACGTCGATCTTCACGCGACGATCAAGGAGGGTGGCCGAAGCACGACAGTCGAAAGGAAAACCGGACGGGTTCGCTCGGCGCTAACCGTGTCGGAGATCGCGATCTCGCTCAAATCATCGATAACAAACGCGCGCATCGCAGCCGCCTCGAGCCTCTGCCGGTGGGTCGGTAGCTCATCATGCCCGCACGTCCGTTCCACTATCACGTCTACCATCGAAGCCCCTTCGATCCGCTTCCGGATTGGTCGGATGCGCCTGTAACCGTACCTCGTCTGGGCGCTGCCGGCACGGAAGTGAAGCGGATGTACAGCCTCAAAAAAGATATGGACAGTCTGCGCGCACTGGGTGCGACAAAGGGCATCGTAGACGCGGGATTAGTCACTCTGGGGCAATCGCACGACGGGCGCGAGCTGTGGGCGAGCGACGTGCTCCCGGCCGGCGCCCCTTTCGTCATTGCGGTCGACCGCAGGGAGCGCGGCAATCCAGGCCTGGCGCGCCGCGCGGTGGATTGCCGCGCCGCTGCGCGGCTCGCGATGACGGTCTGCGTGGTGCCCATGGCCCTTGCCACGTCTTCCTGGGTCATGTCGGCGCGGCTGCGCGCGTCGATCAGCGCGGAGGCGAGCGCAAATTCGCCCTCCAGTCCGTCGTAAGCAGCCCTGAAGTCAGGATCCTTCTCCCATTTGCGGAAAGACTCCTCGACCGGAATGAACTTGCGTGTCATCTCACCTCCTTGGCCTTTCTGAAGGCGGTCTCGACTTCGCGGCGGGGTGTTGTCTGGGTCT
>JAVHMZ010365354.1:0-18997 GCA_034782995.1 Amazona versicolor
TGCCGCCCTTCGCTTTGATTTCTTTCATTCCAAGCGTGCCGTCGGAACCTGTGCCGGTCAGGATCACTCCAATGGAGTGACCGTCATGCGTGCTGGCCAGCGTGCGAAAGAAATGATCGATCGGGGCACGCTCTCGTCTATGTTCTTCAAGCTGTGAAAGCCGGAGATGAGTGTCGATCGTATTTAAATTCGCATTCGGCGGGATCACATAGACGTTATTTGGCTCGAGCGGCGTGTTCTCGGTAACCTGCCGGACGGGAAACGCGACGCTCGTCTGTAAAAGGTCTGCAAGATGACTCTTATGCTCGGGCGATAGATGAACCACCACCACGAACGCAAGTCCGCTGTCGGAAGGGATACGCTGAAACAGTCGTTTGAGTGCAGTGAGGCCTCCGGCGGAAGCTCCAATGCCAACCACCGTCGGCTTGCCAGAGAGAGCAGAAGCTAAAAAATCCCCGTTTTCCTGTTCTTTCCAAGCATCTTCTTCCACAAAACAACCTCCTGTAGATCTGCGAGGAGCCCGGCGTCCTTGTATTTGCCGGGATCGACAGAGCCGCTTAAACAGCGGCGCTGATCGAACTCCCCAACTATAACTAAGAATCGCAGATAGCGAAGATTGAGCAGAGGCTTTGGCAACTCAGGAACGCTCGGACATTTACGGCATTACATGGCTTGACTTTTCTGGGAAATTACTCGAGTGCAAGCAGTCGATTCGCAGGCGGCATGTAATTTCTCAGGACTCGCCAGCTACGTAGCCGCGCCCGATCTATCGATCCGCTAACTTACTCAATGGCTGTTTGCTGGCTAAGAAAGGATACGATAACCCGTTTTTTTGCGGATAGAATTGTTCTCACGTGTCGTCCTTTTCAGCCGACAGCTCAGTCTTACCAACTGCCGACTTCCGTCGCATCGGCCCCGACTCTGCCGGCGAGTTAGTCGAGCAATTCTACTCTGAGCTTCGCCGCTTGGCAGCAGCGCGTATGAAGAGCGAACGCCCGGATCATACGTGGCAAACCACCGCACTCGTAAACGAACTCTATATCGAGCTGGTGAGAGTCAGACAGTTGACCACCGTCGGACCGATCAAGCAGGACGACAAAGCCGCCTTCCTCGGGTTTGCCGGGCACCTGATGAAGCGTCTTCTGATCCATCACGCTCGTCCGCTTTACCGGCGTGCACGGAAAATATCGATCGACGAGGGACCGGAACCTGCTATGGAAGGCGCTGAAGCCTTACAAGAGGTCGATGACGCCTTGTCGCGCCTGGGGGCAATCGATCCCAAGTTTCGATCGGTAGTGGAAATGCGCGTCTTCGAAGGACTGACGAGTGACGAGATCGCCGACAAACTCAAGTGTTCGCGGCGCACCGTGGCGAGCTATTGGAATTTTGCACGACGTTGGCTTGAGAAAGAATGGGCCTCCGACGTCTTCTATGACGAGTGAGAATTGGCGGACAGCTTGGGATCTCTATAGCAGTGCGCGCGACCTCCCGCCGTCAGAACGCTCCATCTTTCTCAATTCCGTCAGTGCAGATCCGGAAGTCTTGCAGGAAGTCTTACTACTGCTCAACGATCCCGACGAAGAGCCAAGTAGCGCCGAGGGCCACCACACGGCGCTGCTGGCAAGCTTCGGGATCGGCCGTTACACCGTAATCGATTACTTAGGCCGGGGCGGAATGAGCGAAGTCTATTCCGCCGAGGACCAGCAGCTCGGACGCACTGTCGCCATTAAGTTCCTCTTGCCCGCAACCATGGGCGACCGCTCCGCCGAGCAGGTGATGCGCGAAGCCAAGACCCTTTCCCGCTTGAATCACCCGAATATCGTGACGGTATATGAGGTGATCCAATCCCCATCCGGTCTTGCAATCGTAATGGAGTTGGTGGAGGGCGCCGCGCTGCGCAGCTTGTGCAAGGGCCCGCTTCCGGAAGACCAGGTCGTCCGGATCGGACTGCAAATCGCTCAAGCGTTGGTAGCCGCTCACTCGCACGGCATCGTGCATCGCGACATCAAGCCGGAAAACATCCTCATTCGGCCCGATCGATACGTCAAGGTTGTCGATTTCGGCTTGGCTCGGCACTTCACTCCTGACGAGGCAAACTCCGGCTACGGTTTTTCACTCGGAACACTGCGCTACATGTCACCCGAGCAAGTTTTAGGCAAGCCAGTCTCACCAGCGAGTGACATCTTTTCCCTGGGTTTAGTGCTCTTCGAACTCCTGGCCGGCGAACACCCCTACGCGAGCGAGTCGTCTTTGCAGACCGCCTACTCGATCGCAACCAAGCCCTTTTCGCTGGCGTCCCTGCGCACGCCTCATCAAGAAACCGTCCCCCGCCTGCAAACCTTGATGGCGGCCATGCTTGCCAACAACCCCGCCGAACGTCCGTTGGCAGCGAACGTCGCTGAAGAGCTCGAGACCATTCTGCTGCTTTCGGGAAGCGCCGCATCTGAACGCTCTTCGTCCAGCAAACATCGCTGGTGGCCGCTCGGCCTTGTCGCGTGCTTACTTCTCGTCGCGGCCGCCGCATGGCTCGGGTATAACAGGCGGGAAGCACTGAAATTTGCAGACCTGAAAATCCATCCGCTCACCTCCCAGGCTGGCTGGGAGAACGCCCCGGCGCTCTCGCCCGACGGCGCCGCCATTGCATTCACTTGGGCTGACAAGCTGGACGGCGTTAAAAACATCTACGTCAAGAGGCTCTCCGAAGACGACCCCGTAAAGCTCACCAACTACTCTAGCGGCCTTGTCGGATATCTGGCCTGGTCGCCCGACGGCAAGCGCATTGCATTCAAGTATGCGGCCAGTGCGTACGGCAAATCGGGCGGCAGTCTGTATTCGATATCGATCAGCGACGGCAAGGAGGAAAAGCTTTTCGATCTGACCAACGGCGATCTCAGCTCTGGCATCGATTGGTCCCCGGACGGCAGGGAGTTGGCGTTCTCCGATGCCAAGCCCGGATCGGTGCGCTTAGCTCTCTACCTCTTGAATCTGCGGACGGGAAAAACGCGGCGGCTTACATCGCCGCCCAAACAAGATTGGGGCGATTGGAATCCCAAATTCTCCCCGGACGGCTCGACGATCGCCTTCAAACGAGTTACCGGCTTTTGGGTCGATGACCTGTACCTGGTTCCGGAAAAGGGAGGTGCTCCTCGACGCTTCACGGCCGCCGGACGCGGCATATGGGGTCACGCCTGGCTGCCCGACGGCAAGAGCCTGCTCGTTTCCTGCCAGCGAACCGGAAGCATCTTTGGCATCTGGCGCTTTCCCATTCAGCCCCATGCTCAACCGGAAAGAATCAGTCTGGGAGGCATAGATTCAATTACTCCCACCACCAGCCGCAAGACCGACAGCATGGCCTGGGTGAACCAGCTCTGGGACCTCAACATCTACCGCACAGCCGTCGAGGGAACAGGAAAGCCTGTCCGCTTGATCGCTTCCACGCTCCGCGATCAAGGCGCAGCCTATTCTCCTGACGGCCGGATTGCATTTGTCAGCGATCGGTCGGGCAGCCGCGAGATTTGGATGGCTAACCAGGATGGCTCCGGGCAAGTCCGTGTGACGAACCTGAAGGGTCCGCCCGTTGACGATCTCCAATGGAGTCCCGACGGCCGCCAGCTTGCCTTTGAAAGCCCCGCATCCGGCCAAACTGGGGTTTTCGTTCTCCAATGTAGTGGACGCAGCCTGAATTGCAGTGCATCCAGACGCCTGACTCCGATCGACACGCCCGCCGAGTCGCCCGCGTGGTCCCTCGACGGCAAATGGCTGTATTTTGCCTCTGGGCTCAGCGGTCAATGGGAGGTTTGGAAAGAGCCAGCTACTGGAGGCCAAATGATCCAGATCACTCACGATGGAGGATACACGGCCCGCGAATCTCCCGACGGCAAGTGGCTATACTTCTCTAAAGCCCAAGTCGAAGCCATCTATCGCCGGCCTCTTTCCGAGTCTGGCGACCAGGCCGTCGCTGACACAGAACTCGTTCTCGGCTCGCCCTACCATGTCCAACCCGGAGGCTGGACCCTCACTCGAACGGAACTCTTGTTTATCGATCGCGCCACGCGACAACACTCGGCAGTGATTCGGGCTTACAATCCCGCCACCAAAGCCATCCGCTCCATCGTCTCTCTCGACGAGCTCTTCGCAGACCGCAACGATATTGGTCTCTCTGTTTCGCCAGACGAAAAGTGGGTCTTGTATTCGCAACTCGATCGCTCGGGAAGCAACGTGATGTTAGCCGAAACCCGCTGAAGCCTTCGCCTCAGCGCCGCCCGCCTCACATATAAATTTCTCTTTCCCGCTGCACACTTTCGACTGCCGCTCTCCCATTAGTCTGTGAACTCCTTCGGAAAGCAGGTACCACAAACTTCATGAACAAGCGATCTCTAATCGCCTCAGCACGTAACCGTTCGCTGTTTCTGGCGATAGCGCTCACTTTGGCGCTTCTCCCCTACTCCATCTCAGCGGCTGACATCACCCTGCAGGGCACCTTCAGAACCGACGATGCCGTGCAACGATTCAACGTCGACGTCGGTACCGCTGGCTCAGTCGACTTCCGCAGCTACGGCTACGCAGGTGGAACCACGTCTGCAGGCACGGTTGTTCCAGCCGGCGGATTCGATACCGTCCTCACTCTGTTCAGCGCCTCGAGGGCTTTCATCAATGAGAACGATGACGGGGCGGGCGTGGCAACCGATCCCTCCACGGGTTTTGCGTCCGATGCGCGTCTCACAACCAATCTCTCGGCGGGCACCTACATCCTCACGCTCACGCAGTACGACAGCTTCTCGCTAGGCGGCTTGGCGGCAGGCTTCGCCGAGACAGGCAATCCAAACTTCACCGCCGATGGCAGCTTCGCTTCCGGCGGCCCCTGCCCAGGCAACATGTTCCGCGACGTCTCTGGGTCAGACGGGCGCTGCCGTACCGGTAACTGGGCTGTCAGCTTTGGCAACGTTACTAGTGTCACCCCGGCAGCCGCGGTGCCCGAACCCTCCGCGCTTCTCTTCACCGGTCTCGGTCTTGGCATTCTCCTTCTGATGCGTGTCCGCCGCTACAAACGGCGGACCAAATTGCTGCTTGCGAGCTCCATTGCCTCCATCGCCGTTGCTTCCCCGGCCCTCGCGCAGACGAATCCCGACTTCTCTACTACCAACGACATCCTCCGTGGCCGGCGCACCCTCCTCCAAACCACCGATCTGGTGATCCCCTTCTATGTCGACAACGATCAAATTCAGCTGAATGTGGTCAACACATCGAATTCGCAGCAGGCCAACGCGCCGCCTTTCCCGGATCTCGGATCGGGCGACAGTTCGAAACCCTTGAAGACCGTCACCGCTCACATGTTCAATCAGCCGCAGGCCATCACGATCACGCCGGTTTATAACTACCAGCATTCGGCCCTGTTTACCCTGAACCTCCTGAACATCGCCAGCCTGCCTTCCAAAAGCACCATCTGGCAGCCTCGGCCCGCGGGTGACGAGCCGACAGTGAATTGCATGGCGGTCGGAGATTTCAATCTGGACGGCTACGAAGACTTGGCGTTGAGCGACATCCATGGCCGCATGCTCCTTATGTTTCCGAACGACCCCAACGACGCCACGAAGGGCTTCCATTCAAGTGAAACCGCCTTGGATGCTCTCCGGGAAATGGTGGTCGGCGACTTCAACGGGGATGGACGTCAGGAAATTGCCGGCCTGAAGGGTGGGCCCAATGGCGGACTGACACTCGTCATCTACACGATCGACCCCAAGAACTTCACTTTGGCGCAGGCCAGTTCGATCAATCTCACCACCCCCGGCGCCACTGCCGGTACGCCTATCGCTTACACGTCAATGGCAAAGGGCAAATTCAATTCGCGCAGCCACGATCAAATCGGTGTGACCTTCGCCACCGGCTCCGGGTCGCCCACCGTCGAAGTCATCGACTTCACCTCCGGTACGCTCACTCCCTCCGAGGCGTCTTCCTTGGTCCCAACGACGGCCACCGTGCCATACGGATATCTCCAACTCCAAGCCGGCAAGTTCGGTTTACCGGCCAATCCGTACGACCAGATTGTTTGGCACATCTCCAGCGGCGCCGCCCGGTTCTTCCAAATCATCTCGGCCGATCCCACCGATCTGAAGCTCACGGTAAATCCGGGAGTCACCTACAACCAGTTCGGATGTGCTGCGGGACTCACGGTAGGAAACTACGATCATCAGCAGCCCGATCCGTTACACGCTGGGCAAAACCTACCAAATCCGAACAGTCAAATCGCCTTCCTGTACTGCAACAATCAGGGCGATGACTACGGCCATCCGCTCTTTTCGCTGAATATCTACAGTGCGGACCCGACTACTTTCGCCATCGGAAATCCGGATAGCAGCACCGGCAACTTCCTTCCTACTCAACAGAGCAGCCAGTTCGTGTTCCCGACCATTCTGGCCACTGATGTACAAGGTCGTTCGATGATTCTCGGAGAGCCGACTAAGTTCACTATCAGCAACACAAGTCCTACCGTCATCACCGCCGCGCCACCCATGCACATTGACTACATCACTCCGTTGGGAGGCAACAAACCGGAGGTGCTGAACGTGAGTTACATCCCAGACGGCTACTACAGTTCGTTTTCTTTGACTCAGGAATCCACCACCGGTGGATCAACAACCCACAACCTGAGTTGGTCGGCTGGCGTGGACTTCTCCTCTCAGTACGACTATCAGATCGGCGATCCCGACGAAGGCACGGGTGCAAGATTCAGTGCCGGGTTCCATGCTGCATCAGACTTCACCGGATCGTCGGACAGCTCGAACGTCAATTACTCGACATCCACCTTCGATGCTACGAAGACAGCTAAAACTGCAGATGTTGTGATCTTTGACGATTCCCGTACCAATGTCTGGAGCTATCCCGTCATTGGCCAAACAGTTTGTCCTGCCACAGACTGCTCGGGAGGGCCCAAGCCTCTCACCATCCAGTTCTCGGGACCTGACCAAGTCGACTCCGGTTCTGTTTCGGCCGACCTTCTTTCGGCCACGTGGTATCAGCCGACGTGGGAGTGGGGAAATGTCTTGTCGTATCCGGCAACGGTGGATCAGCTCAAGCAGATCTATCCCAGCTTCGGTAACGACCCCAACCTTCAGTTATCGACAGGCCTCTCGTTCGACACCGATAACAGCAGCACGGACATTAGCGCCACGTGGTCCGCAAGCACGGAGCAGGGCGCAACCAGCTCACTCGCCAACACTACATCATTCGACGTGACCCTATCCGGCGTAGACGCGGTCGGAGTAACCGATGTGGCAGGCACTAAAGTCTCCGCCTCGTTGAAACTGTCGGGCAGCGTCGGGCTTTCCAAGCTGCAGACCAACAGCGCAAAAATCAACGCCTCGAACGGTGTCAACATCCAGGCTGTTGGCAAGTTCTTGGATCCCGGCAATTATGCCTACCAGGTTCAGCCCTTGATCCTCGGCAATCCCCCACCCGCCGGCGTCAGCGGCGTCTCCAGTCCATATCAGCAACCTGCCGCTACCGTGCAGACATTCGGGCCCCTCAAGACTGCCTTCACAGCCAATCCGGTCTCTACTGGTGCCTGGTGGAGCGGTAGCGCCTATTCGCAATACCCGGATGTCGCATTGAATCATCCCAGCCGCTGGATACCAACCAATCCAGCCGTAGGCGACACCCTGCCCAGCAACTGCCGTAACTACGGTAAGGGTTCATCGGATGTCGACTGCGCCGACATCGCCCCTTACTACACCATGAGCGGCGCACCACTCAATCCCTGGAACAGCGAATTTATGGCTATGCGCGGCTTCTTCGTAACCCGAGCTGACAGCCCCGGTGTCGGCCCGCAGCTCGGCTTCGCCAACGCGGGAGACCAGCTCGATCTCGCAGTGCGTGTCTACAACTACAGCCTCCAGCCAGTCACGCAAGGAAGCCACGTGCACGTGCGTTTCTACGCCATGCCCTGGAACGGCAACACCAATGTCCAGGCCGGCAATAGCCTTCTCGTCGGTGAAGCCGTCATAGATCCTGTTCTGCCGTTCGATCCAACTTCGTCAGTTCCAAATTGGGTGCTCGTGCATTCACCGTCTCCCTTCAACACAACCTCACTTGCGGGGCAATTCTTCACCTTCTGGGTTGTCGTTTGGATGGAAGATAACAATGGCAACTTAGTGCCTGAACTGCCAGGCCATGGCTTGACATCGAAGCCAGGTACGCTCAATTCGCCTACCGACGTTCCGCTCGAAATGGCCAAAGCCGCGAACGGTAGCACCACCGTGTCGTACTCGAACAACGTCGGCTTCTATCACTACGCGTTTCCAGTCCTCGGTGCCAACCCGGGGCCGGATCTCGGTACGCCTCCTCCGGACAACACGGACGATGTTTCCTTCAAAAACATCTCTGCTGCTGACAGACGCATTCAGCCGGGACAAGTGGACGAGATTACGGCCACTCTGAGAGCCGGCGTAGACGGATCAGGCAGTCTGAAAGTCTACTTCTACGACGGAGATCCCGACGCAGGCGGACAACTCATAGGACTCGAAACTGCTCGGTTGAAGCCACGCACTACAACCAAGGTCCGGCTTCCTTTCCACGCGCCCAAGGACGGTATTCATCAGATCTGGGCCGTAATCAATAAGGGCAAGCCGAACCAGCTCGAACGGCATACGGCGGCCATCCTGGTGGGAACAGCAACGGCCAACCGCAACAGTGTCGACGGCGACAATCCACCGGCCGATAAAGGCGGCCTGTCGCAATAAGCAGAACGAATTGCGTTTGATCGTTCGTAGGGGCAGATGCCTTCGTGGCCAGGCATTCTGCCCCATTTCAATACTCAAGCTCAACAGTCTTGTTTCAGCACTGATATAAACTCCACGAAGACTGTTTCGTATGGACATCCAAACACTACGTTCAGCCGTCACGTGCTTTGTTGCTGGCGTGCTCCTTGGTCCGTGCGGATTGGCGCAAGAAGTAAAAGCTTCACCGCAATCGGTCGGGTTAAATTACGAGCGTCTGAACAAGATCAGCTCCTTGGTACAGAAGAGCGTGGACGGAGGCGAGATCGCAGGAGCAGTAACCCTGGTAGCCCGGCACGGACAGGTGGTGTGGTTCAACGCGACCGGACAGCAGGATCGTGAAAATCACAAGCCCATGCGAACCGATTCGATCTTTCGTATCTGTTCGATGACCAAGCCGATTGTCAGCCTGGCCGTGATGATGCTTTATGAGGAAGGCCGCTTCCAGTTAGACGACCCGATTTCGGAGTTCATCCCCGAATTCAAGGATGAAAAGGTCTTGGTCACTCCGAAAGAGGGCAAATCGTACGCAATTCCGGCGAGCAAGCCCATCACAATCCGGAATTTGCTCACCCATACTTCGGGGCTGACCTATAACTGGGACCGCGACCTCGGGTCTTATTACAAGGACGCCAAAATCGAACCAGGACTGATGCCTTTTGACGGCACAGTTGCAGATAACATCAAGCGGTTAGCGCGCTTGCCGCTGCTCTTCAATCCCGGAGAGAAATGGAATTACGGATTAAGCATCGACGTGCTCGGCTATTTGGTAGAGATCGTTTCGGGCAAGCCGCTGGATCAGTTTCTGAAGGAACGGATCTTCCAACCCCTGGCAATGCACGACACGTTCTTCTATGTGCCGGAGGATAAGCAAGACCGTTTGGCAACCGTATATACGTGGTACGAGGGCAAGGGACTGCAGCGATTTCCGGAGACTCCAATTACCGAGGCAACTTTTTCTTATTCGGCGGACTATCCGGTTCACGGGCCGAAGAAGCTCTTTGCGGGCGGCGCAGGCTTGTGCTCTACCGCCGGTGATTATGCTCGCTTCTGCCAACTGATGCTAAACAAGGGCAGACACGGAAACAAACAGTTGATCAGCCGAAAGTCGGTGGAGTTGATGACTCACGATCAGCTTGGGCCTAAGTTTCCTGATCAGTCGTTTGGGCTCGGTTTTGGGATCGATGGAGTGAAAACACCGCTCCATGGCCTCGGAAGTCCTGGGCAATATCAGTGGGGTGGCTTTTACTACACAGGATTTACGATCGACCCTGTGGAGGACATGATTACGGTGTTCATGGCGCAACTGCATCCGGGAGATCCGGATGTGCAGGGCAACTTCCACACCATGGCTTATACGGCGCTCGAAAGCGAAAAGTAAAGGGTCACCGAGAAGGTGAGTTTGCAGGAAGCGTCCGATTAGAAGAGGAAGCGCAATCCGAACTGAATTTGCCTTGCCGGGTCGGTATTCTGGATGCCCGCAATGGCGGTCAAGAAACGGTCGGCGAGGATACCATCGCCGTTGTTATCGACGCTCGTAAGAGGATTTACGGGCAGCCCGCTCGCGGCGATAAAGTTTCCTACGCCGTCAACTCGGTGCCCAATTCGATAAAAGACGAATCCCGGCTAGTTTTTGCGGCAGCGTTAAGTTGCGGCTGCATGCCGAAGCTCAACTTCATTTTGAACGCTTTTCCCGGCAACCGGTTCACCAGCTTCGTCGGCTGCAAGGAACAGGACTGAAGAGAAAGGTATCAGTTCGTAAGTTTCACCGGCCTTGATACTTTTGTCTTCGGATTGACTGGAAGTTCGAGTGTCTACCGCAACCTGCCAACTGCAGTCCGACGTACATGGCGGAAGACAGAATCGAATCGGCTGGTCATGCGGGTTCACACAAAACAGGAAGCAATCGTCCTTGATCGGATTGCCGGCTTTGTCGACATCATTTAGGGTTCGTCCGCTCAAGCGTACGCCGAGGCTGCGGACCCAGCCTGCCGTCCATTCCTCGCTGCTCATTTCTTGACCGTCAGGGCGAAACCATGAGATATCTCGAATTTGATATCCATTTACCTGCTGAACGGCTACATCCGTTGGGCTAATTTGACGATCCTGGAAAAACTTTCTGCGATGAAGATTGGGATGAGACTTCCGTAACTGTATGAGGCGAGCGGTATAAGCCAGCAAAGATTTTTTACTGTCGCTCAGATTCCAGTCAAACCAAGTGATGTCATTATTTTGAGCGTACCCGTTGTTGTTGCCTTCCTGCGTCCGGCCAATCTCGTCTCCACCACAAATCATCGGCACGCCCTGAGATAAAAGCAAGGTCGCCAGGAAGTTTCGCTTCTGACGTTCACGCAGCTCCTGGATCTTCGGATCCTCCGTCGGCCCCTCTGCTCCCCAATTAGACGAGTGATTATCGTCAGTGCCGTCCTTGCCATCTTCCCCATTGGCTTCGTTATGCTTTTGCCCGTAGGTCACCATGTCCTGCAAGGTAAATCCGTCGTGAGCCGTAATGAAGTTGACGCTGGCGGATGGTCTGCGCCCGTCGCGCTGGTACAGATCGCTGCTTCCCGTAATCCGGTAACCAAATTCTGCAAGCTGACCCTCTTCTCCTTTCCAGAAGCGGCGCATTGCATCCCTGTACTTGCCATTCCACTCCGCCCACAGAACCGGAAATCTTCCCACCTGGTAGCCACCCTCACCAACGTCCCAGGGCTCGGCAATCAGCTTGACCTGCGAAAGAACGGGATCCTGATTAATGACTTCAAAGAAGGACGAGAGCCGGTCGACGTCGTGTAGTCCGCGTGCCAGTGCCGGCGCGAGATCGAACCGAAAACCGTCCACATGCATCTCGAGAACCCAATACCGCAAGCTGTCCATCACCAGCTTCAGCACCTGTGGGTGACGCATGTTCAGCGTGTTCCCGGTTCCCGTGTAATCCATGTAGTAACGCTGGTTGTCGTCACTTAATCTGTAGTACGTCTTATTGCAAACCCCACGGAAACTGAGCGTGGGACCGTTTTGATTTCCTTCGGACGTATGGTTGTAGACGACGTCGAGAATCACCTCGATGTTGGCTCGATGCAAGTCGCGAACCATGGCCTTGAATTCCGTAACTTGCTGACCCCGATCTCCCGAGCTTGAATACCTTGCAGCAGGAGAAAAGAAATTAGTTGTGTTGTATCCCCAGTAATTACTAAGGCCTTTCTCGAGCAGGTGGTTATCGTCCAGAAACTCATGTACTGGCATGATTTCCAAAGCCGTGATCCCAAGGCGTTGGAAGTAATCGATGGCGGCCGGCGAAGCCAACCCCGCGTAGGTCCCGCGCAGTTTCTCGGGTATATCCGGATGCTTAGCAGAAAAGCCCTTTACATGAACTTCATAGATAATCGAATCGTGTAGACGAGTCCGCGGCGACCGATCGTTTTGCCAATCGAATTCATTTGCAACGACGACGCTCTTCGGCATTCCTTTGGCGTCATCCTGACTATCCAGGCTAAGATCTCCAGCCGGATCGCCCAGCCCGTAGCTGAAGATGGGAAAGTTCCAATCCACACTGCCGGCAACCGCTTTGGCATAGGGATCGATCAACAGTTTGGCCGGGTTGAAGCGAAGTCCATTCTGAGGCTCATAGGGACCGTGGATACGAAATCCATAGAGTTGTCCGATTGTTAACCCTGGAACGTAGCAATGCCACACGTATCCGGTGCACTCGCTCACCTCGATAATGTCTTGCTGGTCGGACTGAACGTCGTCGAATAAGCAAAGCTCGACCTTTGTCGCGTCTTCCGAGTACACTGCAAAATTAACGCCGGCGCCGTCCCAAGTGGCTCCTTGGGGGTACGGCACGCCTGGAAAAATTCTGGTCGACATCAATAATCTTCTTCTGCCTGCCTCGTATTTTCACTTGAAGATGCGGATGCAGTCACTTTGTTGCATCGGGCAAATACGAGGGGATTCGCCCCGCCACCCGCGCAAGCCTCCCTAGGCCTAAGCCGTCACCATACGGCTCCCAACTCCCTCCACTCCCGTACCTTTCGCCTTGTCGTCTTCTATGATAAATTCACATGCGCACGGCCTCTCGTCTCAACGATGACCGGATCGGCCGCATCATCTTCGAGCATGCAGCGCGCATTACCGGCGAGGCCGACATCTCGCGCTTGCTGGTGTTGTATGCCGACCTGGCCCGCGATCTGCTCGGAGCGGACCGCTGTTCTTTGTGGTTGCGCGACGACTTGCATCGCCAGCTTTGGACCAAGGTCGCGCACGGAATCACCGACATCCGCATCCCTGCCGGCAGTGGAATTGTAGGCGCGTGCGTCGAAACGAACCGCGAAATCATCGTGAATCGCCCGGATTCCGATCCGCGCTTCCTCCGTTCGATAGATGAAGCGAGCGGATATCTCACCGAGGCGATTCTGGCCGTACCGCTGCGTGCAGACGGAGTCGTGATCGGGGCCCTGCAGGCCTTAAATAAGCCCGGCGGATTCACTCCCGAAGACGCCGAGCTGTTAGGATTTTTGGCCACCTATTCGGCGGCGAAAATTCATGCCGAAAGGCTACGGGAAGAGCAGGAACGCTCTCGTGTGCTCCGCCGCGAGCTCGACCTCGCTCGCGAAGTACAGCGCAACCTCCTACCTCACGACGCCGCCTACGTCGCAGGACTCGAATACGCCGGGTTTTGCCGTTCGGCGCACATCGTTGGCGGTGACTACTACGATTTCCTTGATCTGCGGGACGGCCTTTTCAGCTTTACCATCGGCGATGTCTCGGGCAAGGGTGTTCCGGCCGCCGTTCTGATGGCCAGCATCCAAACCTTGTTGCGGAGCCAGTTGCTACGGCAGCCGCTTCCCCTTGCGTCCGTCTTTAACGATCTGAACGAAACCATCTACCGCTGCTCGACTGTCGATCGCTACTCGACCTTATTCGGTGCTGTTCTGAGCGCAGACCGCCGGAAGATCACATTCGTCAATGCGGGACACGTACAGCCGGTAATCGTATCTGCCGGTGGCCGGATTACGCGGCCGGACAATAAGAACTTCCCCATTGGTCTGCTGCCGGACGTTCGCTTCGGCGAAGATTCAACACCTATCGACGCTGGCGATCTGATCGTGTGTATCTCTGATGGAGTTTCGGAAGCCATGGACCGTGACGGCCGCATGTGGGACGATGACACCGGCGTGATCGAAGCACTCGTGTTGAGCCATCACGAGGAATCAGCCTGTGAACTGGTTGACACGATCGTGCACGCCGTGGACCGGCACGCTACCGGTGCGGAACAGAACGACGATCTCACCGTCGTTGTTGTACGCGTGCGTTAATCGCTTTTTCATTCTTAGGCAAACAAGCATCCCCGCCCGCTGCTATTTCTTTGCGTAACGATCTTGTGTATACTTGTCCTCTGTAACCGAGGACAAGTACCATGAGCAAACCGCCCGATCTTCTCCAGGGCACTTTGGATCTGCTGCTGTTAAAGATCCTTGCGCTCGAACCCTTACATGGCTGGGCTATCAGCCAGCGGCTCAAGCAGGTCTCGAGCGACGTGCTGCAGGTAAGCGATGGCTCGCTCTACCCGGCACTACACAAGCTCGAACAGGAAGGCTGGATCACCGCTGAATGGAAGGTTAGCGAACTGGGGCGGCGAGCCAAGTTCTATTCGTTGACACGCCTGGGACGGCGACAGCTCGCAAAAGAGAAAGCAAACTGGGATCGGCTCTCGAGCGCGATAAGCGGCTTGTTGCGCCTGGAGGAGGAAGCATCTTGAGCCTTCATAAGTTCTTGTACACGGTTCCGCTGCGATTGCGATCCCTGTTCCGACGCAAGCGGGTAGAAGCAGAACTCGATGAAGAGATGGGGTTTCACATCCAACAGCGCATCGCGCACGAGATCCAGGCCGGCAGATCACCCGAAGAGGCACGCGCAATAGCTCTGCGCGCCATGGAAGGCGTGGAGCAGCAAAAGGAAGAGTGTCGCGATGCGCGCCACATTACTTTCTTTGAGAACCGGCTGCGCGACTTACGCTACGCCCTTCGTTCGTGCAGGTTGGCACCCGGTTTCTCGGCGGCTGTCATCGTCACACTTGCGCTCGGAATCGGCGTCAACACGGCGGTATTCTCGCTTGCCGACAAGGTGATGCTGAAACTGCTGCCCGTGAAAGCCCCGGAGCAACTGTATCTCGTCGGGCAAAAAGGTCCGCGCGGCATCGCGACATCGTGGAGCTATCCGGATTTCCGTGCCATGCAGTCGCAGAATACGGTCTTCAACGGAATGGCTTCGTACAGCTTGGGTCCGGAAGCAATCAGCGTACAGAGCGGTAGCGAAACGGAGCAACTCGCGCACGGGATATTCGTCTCCGGCAATTACTTTGAAACTCTGGGCATATCTGCCCTGCTCGGACGCGTATTTAACAGCGCCGACGACCGCGCTCCGGGTGCAACGCCCTACGCAGTTCTTGACTATGACTTCTGGAGATCGCGCTTCAACGGTGACGCAAATATCATCGGCCGCAAGCTGCGATTGAACATGCATCCTGTCGTCGTGGTCGGCGTCGGGCCCCGCGGCTTTCACGGTACCGATGTCGCGTTTCGCCCTGATTTCTTCCTTCCGATCACGATGCGCAGCGAGGTCCTGCATCAGGCGCTTGAGAGATGGTGGAACAGCCGCCACGACCACTTCCTCGGCGTCATTGGGCGGCTCAAGGCGGGAATCCCGATCCAATCCGCCGAAGGGCAACTGCTTGCCATCGGCAAGGGCCAGGACGAGGCTGAGCGCCGCAGTCTGGCAAATCCGCAGTGGGCGGAGACTACGGCCCCCATTATGCTGCAACCGGCTGGTCGCGGCTACTCGTATTTCGCTGACCAGCTCAAGAAGCCCTTGCTGATCCTGTTTGTAATCGTTGCGCTGATCTTGGCGATCGCCTGCGCCAATGTTGCCGGCCTGATGATCGCTCGCGAAGCGGCCCGCCGGCGCGAGATCGCGGTGCGGCTGTCCATCGGCGCAAGCCGCGGACGAGTTGTCGCGCAACTCCTCACGGAAGCGTTACTGCTGTCCCTGGCGGGAGGTGCGCTCGGCATAATTCTGTCGATCCTTGGAGCACATGTCCTCCTTCGCTTCATTCCGCAGCCGGATTTTGCACCTGTCACCGGTATCCGCGCCGATCTCGATTGGCGTGTACTCGCCTTCACCGGTGCCGTTTGCTTGGCCACCGCCGTTATCTTTGGTTTGGCACCCGCTTGGCTCTCGACGCGAGTCGACGTAATCGGGTCATTGAAGGACGACGCTTCGCGCCCAACAGGCTGGGGCAGAATGACTCCGCGCAAGCTTCTCGTGGTGCTGCAAGTGGCGCTCTCCATCCCGATCTTGTTTACCGCAGGTCTATTCGTGCGAACGATGGGCAACCTGCACGCAGTCGACATCGGCATGGCCGAAGAGAATGTGTTCCTTGCCAGGGTCGACCCGAGCCTCTTAGGCTACAAAGGCCAGCCCCTGCGCAATTTCTACGATATTCTGCGTGCGCGAATCCAAACTTCTCCGGGAGTGCGTTCCGTCAGTCTGGCCAGCATTAGGCCGCTCACCGGCTCAAGCTGGAACAACAGCGTGAGCGTAGAAGGCTACACGCCTAAGCCAAATGAGCCCACCGTATTCTTCGACAGCGTGGGCCCTCGCTACTTCGAAACATTGGGCACGCCTCTGTTGCTGGGGCGCGACTTTACCGAGCGTGACAATCCGTCACACGCGATCGAGCTTCCCGCACACCTTGGACCCGGAGACAAGATTCCCGATGGCGAAGGACACCGTGTGCTCATCGTTAACGAAGCGTTTGCCAAGCACTACTTCGGCCGCATCGATGCGCTGGGAGGCCGCGTTGCCCTAGTGACCGGGCCGAAGGCGAGCGACTTCTACGAAATTGTTGGCGTCGTGAAGGACGCCCGTTACTTCAATGTGCGCGATGCAGCACCGCCGATGGCATTTATTCCGGTCTGGCGCCGCTTTGTGTCGAGCCGTTATTTGTTAATTCGGTCCGACCTCTCGGCCGCTCAGATGGAATCCGCGCTGCGCCGCGAAATAGCGCGCTTGGATCCTGCAGTCCCGCTGCTGAGCGTCCAAACGCTGGCCCACAATGTGGACGAGAACATCTTGGTGGAGCGCATGGTCGCGACGCTCTCGGCCTTCTTCGGTGCGCTCGCGTTACTCCTGTGCGCGGTTGGATTGTATGGTGTGGTTGCCTACACTGTCACGCGACGCACGCGCGAGATTGGTATCCGCATCGCCGTCGGATCTCCGGCACGCTCGGTCCTATGGTTAGTCATGCGCGAGGTCATCGCCATGATTGCCCTGGGAACACTTCTTGGCGCGGCCGCCGCTTTCTTGGTTTCGCAGGCCGTGAGAAGCGTACTTTTCGGAGTGCAATCCAACGATCCGTTAAGCTTGATCGCTACCGCCTGCCTGCTCGCTGCCGCTGCTGTTGGAGCCAGTTTCCTCCCGGCTCGCCGCGCCGTGCACATCGATCCCATGCGGGCGCTCCGCTACGAGTAGCCAGCTTCCCAGGGCAGTCAGCCAGTTGTCGTCGGCTTGTCATCGACCAAGCGATCAGTTAACGCACTTCTTGGAACACGATCGTATACCCGTCAGCGTCTTCTACGCTGAACCGCTTAAGCCCATACGGTGCCATCTTAGGACGCTCAGCCTGCAGACCTCGCTTCGTGAGTTCCGTATAAGCAAGCTCCACATCGGAGCAACCTATGTAGAACACAGCATCCTTCGACCTCTTCTCTGGAGGATGCGGCGGCCGCTCATTCGAATCATATTGAGTATTCAGCATGATTTCGGCTTCTCCGAATCGCAGCCACATCCAATGGGAAAACCGGCCCTCCGCAGTCTCGACTTCAGGCGAAGCTGAAACAACACTAAATCCGAGCATGTCGCGGTAGAAGGCAAGTGCCGTTGGCATATCGAAAACGCCGATAAGCGGCGTTAATCCCAGTGGTGAAAAGCTCATATCGATCCGCTTGGCCTCAACTCTTCACTGGGTCTCAGACCCGATTTACTTCGACTCTGAACAAATGCGCTTTCCCATTCGTATCATCCGTTTGACTCGTTTCAAGGACTGCCTGATCGCGATTGCTCTTGCTGGCGTTTGCCCCGTGCTGTGGGCTGCGCAACGCGCGGAATTAGATCGCGATGTTCCGAGAGAACTGCGAGACAGCCGAATTCCAAGCGTTTCTATCGCGCAACTTAGTAAGGGCAAAATTACTCTGGTCTGCACCTATGGTCGTCAGGACGCAGGTAAGGCTGCAACACCAGCCACGCTCTACAATATCGCTTCGCTAACCAAGCCGATGACGGCACAGGTGGCTATGTTGTTGATCTCCCAAGGGCGTTTTAAGCTCGACTAGCCCCTGGCACCAACCTGGGTCGATCCCGATGTCGCCGCAGACGAAAGGCATAAGCTGCTAACACCACGGATTGTGCTTACGCATCAGACTGGTTTCGCCAATTGGCGATCTATGACCAACAACCGGCTATCGTTTCAGTTCACGCCAGGAACAGCTTATGGTTATTCCGGCGAAGGATTCGAATATCTGTCCCGTTTTATGGAGAGGCGAACGGGCTTGCCATTGAACGCAAACGCAAAGAAACTACTCTTCAATCCATTAAAGATGCGTTCAACTTCCTTTGTTCGCCAGCCTTGGTTTGACGGTCGAGTTGCGGTACCCGCCGATGAAGCTGGAAAATGGCTAACTCCACACTTTGCCGATCGTCCTATCTCAGCCGATCTCGCTTACACTACGGCGAACGATTACGCTCTGTTTCTGCAAGCTGTTTTTGAGAGAAGAGGGTTAAGTCCAGCAGTAGCGAGAGAACGCGACAGAATCCAGATCGATCTGAAAAGCAAAATGTGCCTCGGTCTTCCCTCTCCTACGCTATGCCCAGACGCTCTGGGGAGCGGTTTGTGTTGGCAAATAGTTCGCTTCGGCCATGACACGATGTTGATGCACACCGGGCATGATCCGGGGGTTTACACATTCGCCTACTTATCCCTGACAACTGGCGACGGAGCGGTAGTCTTAACGAACGGGGAGAACGGGAAAAGGGTCGTTCCTGTCATTCTCCAAGACCTCCATGCGCAGCCTGAACTTGTCCACACTCTCTTCGAGACAAGGCTGAAGTAGCCTCGGACACAAGCGCGTCTTGTAAATATTTACGTCCCGGGGCGGTCACGCGTCGAT
>JAVHMZ010366386.1:0-10897 GCA_034782995.1 Amazona versicolor
ATCGGCAAGCGGTACTTGGATGTTCCGCCAGCGGAAATTGTGGATGTTGGCCCGCTGGAGCGTGAGCGCGTGGACCGCTAAGGCCTGCTTCATCATCGGAGTTGTGGGCAAGGTGGCGAGATTCAGTCCATGCTGCAGATCGGCGCCCGAGAGAGTGACAGCCGTCTCGCCGTCGATGCGAAGCAAGTAATTGCCGGGGGCGAGCCCGGTGACGCGCAGGTTCTCTCCATTCAACACCTCGAGAAAATCCGAGGCGTGCATGGCTAAGGGGACCAGTTTCTCGCGGTCCTTCCAATCGATCGGGAAGGGGAGCGCGCGGTCGAGCTGATCCCACGTAATTCCGGCGATTTTTCCGGTGTTGGTGACGGTCGTGTTTTGAGCCGCGATCAGCTCGCCCGCGGCTCCATCGAGCTCGACTTCGGTCACCAGCGCGGGGGCGTTCCATGCCTTCAAGAGCGCCTCAGCCATGAGCATGTGCCCGGCAGCTCCAGGGTGAACACGATCCGGGATGAGCTTCTGAGCGAGCGCCGGATCGACTTGCTTCGCGCGCTCGAGATCAGCGATAACAGGCGTGTTGAGATCCGCGAGCGCCAGGTGGTTCTTGGCGGCAAGCTCTTTCAGAAGAGCGGAATAGCGAAGAAGCGTGCCGTTGTAACCGCCTTCGAAGCCGGGCGCTCGTGTCACGTCGTCGTAAGGAGAGGGCTGAATCACAGTGATGCGGACGCCGGGGGCGTCGTCATGAATACGGCCGATGATGTGTTGATACCCCTCGGAGTAGGTGGCGAACAGAGCGGAATCGAATGCGCGGTAACCGCCGTCGTTCATGCCGAGCATGATGGTGACGACGGTGGGGTGATACGGAAACACGTCGCGATCGAGACGGACATCGACCGTCCCGCCGCCGCCCCCAGTCACCCGGTCGCCGCCCCAACCGGAGTGGACGAAGCTGACCGGCATGTTCGGGAAGCGCGTGACCACGTAGGTCTCGACGAACGTGGTGTAGAGGCGCTGGTCCGTGATGCTGTCGCCGTAGAAAACGACGCGGTCTCCCGCGTGAAGGTAAAAATCGTTCTGGCCGGAAGCAGCCGCCGCGAAGAGAAAGGAGAACAGAAGGAGGCGCATGGGCTTTAGGTCTTATTCTGCACCCAGTCGAGCGGGGGATGCTGATTGTGCCAATCCGTGGATTGTTGGAAAGCCAACGCGGCCCGCAGCGGCATACCTTCGGCGTAAGGATGACCGGTGAACAGAAGCCCCGCGGGCAGCTTATTCACAAAGCCGCAAGGGACAGTCACTTGCGGGTGGCCGGTGAGATTGGTGATCAAGAGCGTCTGCGATCCGGTGGGCGAGACGAGAATATCCCAGTTCTTCATGAAGTCATCCATCGCCTGCATGAGCAAGGTGCGCTCGCGTTGGGCGCGGATGTACTCGACGGCGGGGATGGTTCGGGCGGAGCGGAAGCTATTCGGCCAGTCGTTCGGGGCTTGACCTTTGAGCTGGTTCACACCGCCGGAGCGGGTGAGGTCGTCGAAAGCGGCGGCGGCTTCCGCCTCGAGGATGAGACGAAGCGGTCCCGCGCCGAAGTCGGGAAGCGCGGTGTCTTGCAGGTGGGCTCCAGCCTTGCGAAGGCTGTCGAGCGCGGCTGTGTAAACCGACTTCGCCTCATCGCGCTGCCGGTCGAATTCCGCGCGCAGCAGGCCGATGCGCAATTGCGACAGGGGCAGTTCGGGATTCCAGGCGAGGGGAACGTCGAGAACGGTGGTATCGCGGCCATCGGGTCCAACCATCGCATTGAGCACGAGAGCGCAATCTTCGACCGAGCGGGAGATGGGACCGATTTTGTCCATGGTCCAGCTCAAACCCATGGCGCCGTAACGGCTCACGCGGCCGTAGGTGGGGCGGAGGCCGGTGCAGCCGCAACGAGTGCTGGGCGAGACGATGGAGCCGAGGGTTTCCGTCCCGATCGAGAAGCCGACGAGTCCGGCGGCGGTGGCGGAGGCGCTACCAGCGGAAGAACCGCTGGAGGTCTGATCGATCGCCCAAGGATTTTTCGTCATTCCATCGAACCAGAGACCGCCCTGCGCGAGCGCGCCCATGGACAGCTTGCCGAGGAGTACGGCGCCGGCCTCAGCGAGGCGCTGAATACAAGTGGCGTCGTAGTCGGGAATGTTCTCTCGATAAGGCTCGGCGCCCCAAGTGGTGCGAATGCCCTTGGTAGCGAACAGGTCTTTGGCCCCGTAGGGGATGCCGTGGAGCGGACCGCGGTAATGGCCGGCGCGGATCTCGCGGTCGGCTTCGGCAGCTTGCCGGCGGGCCAGATCTTCGGTGAGGGTGATGACGCAGAGGAGCTGGGGCGAGTAGCGCTTCAGACGGCCGAGGTACATGTCCGTGAGCTCCGCCGAGGTCACCTTGCGGGACTTGACCAGCGCGGAGAGTTCCGTAACAGGGGCGAAGGCGAGCGACTCCAGATCGGCCGGGCGGTGCGGTTTTGTCCTTGCATGCGTGGGGCGAAACACGTGCTTGCCGGTTTCGACATTCTCGGGAGGAAGCGGCCGGAACCGGAAAGCCGGTTCGGTATCGAGAGGAACATCCCGCTTGCGAAGGGCTTCGTAAGCCGGCAAGTTTCGATTCATCGCCGGCAGCATCATGGCGAGCTGTTCATCCGTAAACTCGAGACCGGCCAAGCCGAGCGCGTGTTGGAGCATTTCTTTGGAGACGCGATCTGGCGAGGAGGGCGGAGCGGGATTTTGGGCCCGCGCCGGGCGGAGCGAGGCGAGAGCGGGCATCCACTTAAAAAGGATGCGCCGGGGAATTTGCATTCCCCTCAGGCTACAACGAATACGGATTTTTCGGGATCGCGGCGACGAGCCGGCGGGTGTAGGGATGCACCGGTTGCCGGAAAGTTTGTTCCGTGCTCCCCACCTCCACCAGCTCGCCTTCATGGAGGATGGCGACGCGATGGCAGAGCGAGGCCACGCTCAGGAGGTCATGAGAGATATAGAGAAGGGCCATGCCGAGATCCCGATTGAGCTGTCCGAAAAGCTGGAGGACTTCGGATTGGGTAATCACGTCGAGAGCGCTGGTGGGTTCATCGGCCAGCAGGAGCGAGGGGCGGTGAAGGATGCCGAGCGCGATGAGAAGCCGCTGACCCTGACCGACGCTGAGCTGCCCGGGGTAGCGGCGGAGGAAAGCATCATCGGAAGGTAAGCTGACGCTCTCAAGGACGGTGCGAAACGAACCCGCGGCGCGGGAGTGGGCGCGCCAGGCTTCTTCGAGGTGAGTGCGTACGCGGAGGACGGGGTTCAGGGCCGCAGTCGGACTCTGCGGAACGAAGCCAATCTGGCGGCCGCGGAGAGAGCGCATGTCTCGTTCGGGGAGGGAAAGCAACTCGCGTTGGGCGAAACGAACCGAACCAGAAACCGCCCCGCCGCGCAGGGCGAGCAGGCGAAGGATGGAAAGGGCGACCGTACTCTTGCCCGATCCGCTTTGACCCACCAGGCCGAGCACTTCCCCCGGGGAGATAGCGAAACGAACCCGGTCGAGCACGCGGCGGCCCGTGCGGTAGGCGGCGGAAAGGTCGACGGAGAGCAGAGACATTACTTGAGCGCCAAATGCTCGGCGTCCCAGAACGTTTGGGGGAAAAGCGCTGCCGGTTTGTGGTTCTCGAGCGCAGTGGAAACGGCGCTCAAGGAGTTCCGATGAACGAGGAATAAATAGGGGACTTCCTCGCGCAGGATCTGTTGAACCTGGTCGAAGAGGGCTTTGCGTTTGGCGCGGTCGGGAAGAGCGGCTTGCCTGCGCATGAGGTCGTCGATGCGAGCTTCCCAAGGTGTCGCGGGGGTTTTCTGGCTCGGGTTCCAGCCGTGGGCGTCCGAAGAGCTGAGCCAGATGTTCATTTGGTCATTCGGATCGAGATCGACATTGGTGAGGCCGAGAAGGCAGGATTCGTACTGGAAGCTGCGCGTGATGCGCTCGACCAGGGAACGGAAATCGAGGGTGACGATGTTGAGCTTGATCCCGATTTGCGACAGGTCTTGTTGGATGAGCGCGGCGGTGCGCTCCCGGGCTTTGTTACCGGCGTTGGTGACGAGCGAGAACTCGACCGGATGCGAAGCAGAGTCCATAAGGACGTTGTTGACGCGGTGAAAGCCTTCAGATTCAAGCAGTTTGATCGCTCCCGCGGGAGAGAAAGGCTGGGGAGCGAGCCGGGCGTTGAACCAGAACTTATTGGCGGGAGAAAACGGACCGAGGGCGGGCGAGCCGTGGCCGCGGTAGGCGACTCGGATGATGTCCTCGCGATTGATGGCTTGAGACAGAGCCGAACGAAATGTGCGCGAGCGGAACCAAACCTTCTTCCATTCAGGAAGCGGGGCGGAGGGAACCAGGTTGAACCAAAGGAAATCGACATCGGTGGAGGGACCTGAGTCGCGAGCTTCGGTGGGGCTTTCGCGGAGAAGGCGATCGTATTGTTCGGGTTCCACTTGATTGATCAGGTGGAGTTCGCCGCGCCGGAAGCGCGTGAACTCGATTTCGCGGTTCGCCTGAAAGGAGATGCGGACGGCATCGACCCGGGGCAGTCCGGGTTTCCAGTAGTGCGAATTGCGGGCAAGTAGAATCTCGACGCCGGGCTGGTAGCGCGAGAGAAAAAACGGACCCAATGCGGCTTTTTCCTTCAGGGGTGAGCGCGCGGACAAAATCACGAGCTGGTCGAAGGACTTCTCCCACCCGACGAGGGGGTGGGGGAAGGAAATGGAGACGGAATCGGGGGCGGTGACCGACGCGGTTGCGCCCGTGAAGGGCTCGCAAAAGGGCGAGTGGAGGCCAGGATCGGTCACGGTACGCAGGGTGAAAGCGACGTCGTCCGCAGTGAAGGGGGTTCCGTCGGAGAAGGTGATTTCCTTGCGGAGTTGAAACACGACCGTGCGGCCGTCGCGGGAGAGCTTCCAGCTTTGGGCGAGCTCGGGATCCGCGCGCTGCGTGAGCCGGTTGATGCGGATGAGGACGCCGCCGGTGAGGTAATTCAGGGTCGCTGAGGAGACTTCGGATGCCAGAGCCGGATGGAGCGTTTTCGGGTCCTGGTGAAGCGAGAAGCGAAGCTCTCCACCGGCCCACAGGGCGGGAGAAAGCGCGAAAAGGAGGAGCGCCTTCAAGGTTGCGCCTTTCGGGGCAGTACCAGTTGGAAGCAAGCCATTACGAGGGTCAGGAGAAGAACGGGGGTTAAAATCCAGTATTCGCGCAGGGAGGGAACCGTTTCGAGTTCCCGAAGGAGATTGCCCCAGGAGGGAAGCGGGTCGGAGACTCCCAACCCGAGCAGTCCGAGACTGGCTTCTCCCAAGATGAAGGCGGGGACGGCGAGCCAGAACTGAGCGAGCAGGACGACGCGAAGGTGCGGCAACAAGTGCACGAGCCAGATGCGCCGATTCGAACAACCGAGGGCACGCGCGTAGGCGGCGAAGGGCGCCTGTCGGATACCGATGACGGCGGCCCGGATGACGCGGGCGGCGGCCGCCCAGCCGAGAAGGCCCATGACCGCGAAAGTCACCAGGATCGAGGCGCTGGGGGACGTGTTCAGAGGCAGCACGGCGCGCGCCGTGAGGAAGAGAAAGAGCCAGGGGAGAGAAAGAAAAAGGTCGGTGGTGCGCATGGCAATGCGATCCCACCAGCCGCCTGCAAGGCCGGCGCTTCCGCCAACGACGACCGACACGGCCAGAGCGATCGCGGCGGCGGCTGGGGCGAGCAGGAGGGACAGGCGAGTTCCATAGATCAGGCGAGAAAAGCGATCGCGCCCGAGGTCATCGGTTCCGAGGGGGAAGCGGCGGCTAGGAGCGGCATTCGTGTCATTACGGGATTGAGCGGCGTAATCGGGCGGGCGGATCCAAAGCGAAACGACGGAGAGGAAAAACAGGGCGAGGAGAACGACTCGAGCCGTGCGGCGAAGAAGCCTCATGACCGGACGCGGGCCAGCGCGAGATCCGCGAGAGCATTCGCGGTGAGGGTAACGGCGGTGACCAGAAGGGTGAGGGCGACGAGAACGGGAAGATCGCGGGCGACGGCTGCCTTCCAGGCAAGTTGTCCGAGTCCGGGAAGATCGCAAACGGCTTCGATGGGGATGGCGGCTCCGAAGGCGGAGGTGACCAGGACAGCGGCGAAGGCGGCCAGAGGCGCCCAACAGGGAAGGGCGATGTAGCGCAGGACGATGCGGCTTTCGGGAACGCCGCGGGCGCGGGCGGCGAGAACGGCTGGAGCAGAGAGCGCCCGTTCGAACAGGTCGCGAGCATACCGGAACACCTGGGGAAAGAGGGTCAGGCCGAGGGCAAGCGAAACGGGTCCGCGGGCGAGAAATAAAAGCAAAGCCAATACCGCCGCAGGCAGACTAAGAAACAGGCCGCCCGCGCACTCCGACAAAGCAGCCAAGAGAGGACTTCGGACCAGCACAGCGGCGGCGGCGAGCGAGAGTCCAGCCAGCCAAGCGATGGCGAAGCCGGCTCCGATCAGGTGGAGGGTAATGGAGGCGCGGCCCGCGATCAACTCGGAAACGGGCAGGTTGAGGGAATGGGAAAGGCCGAGATCGCCGTGGACCGCGCGCGTTAGGAATCGAGAGTAATAGAGGACGATGCTGGCCTCGGAGGCTCGTTCCTTACGGATCGCCTGATGAGCAGCCGCGGAAAAGCGAGGATCGAGGTCGCGCTCGTCAGAATCGAAGCCAGGGCCCGAGCGTACGAGGAGTGCGCCGAAGAATCCGGCGGCGAGGAGGGTGAGTACGAGGGTTGCGGCGAACCCGAGGATTCGGGCCGCCCATTTCATGAAAGAGACGTAGGAGCGAGGGTCGCGTGGTCGCGCTGAGCAAGGCGCCCTGGGGGGTGCTGCCGATTCTTGTTGCCTATTTCTTGCGCAAAACCGTTAGCAGGGGCCCCACCCGCTGTGATTTCGACATCGGTTTTCAGCTTCACGCAATGTTGTGACTCCCATCGGGCTTTTTTCTCCAAATCCCGATAGCAGCACTCGAGGTGGCGAATGACATCGGGGTCAAAGGCTTTGCCGGATTGCTCAGAAAGGATTCGCATGGCGCCGTCGAGGGGCATGGCGCGGCGGTACTGGCGATCGGAGACGAGAGCGTCGAAGCAATCGGCAGCGGCCAGGATCCGGGCTCCGATCGGGATGGCAGCTCCCTTGAGACCCTGAGGATACCCGGCCCCGTCCCATCTCTCGTGATGGGAGCGGACAATGGGGACGACCGGATACGGAAACTGGACCTGCTCGAGGATCTGGGCCCCGACCACGGGGTGGATCTTCATGGTGTTAAATTCTTCGGGGGTCAAGCGGCCCGGCTTGAGTAGGATGTGCTCGGGAATGGCGAGCTTGCCGATGTCGTGGAGCACGGCGGCGGTGCGGAGGCTTTGCAAGTCCATTTCCCCCAGACCCATGCGTTCTCCCAACCCCAAAGCGTAGGCGCGGACACGGCGGAGGTGTTCGTGGGTGCTCCGGTCTTTGGCCTCGATCGCCAAGGCGAGCGCCTGGATGGTTCGGCCGTGTAAGTTCGCGATCTCCTCCATGTGGCGTTTCCGATCGCGGCTGCGCTCCCGATAGTGCTTCCAGTTTCGAAGGATGAAATAAAGGATCAGAGCGGCGCCTGGAATGTATCCGGCCAGTAAAGAAATGGCCGGCGCTCCGCCGAAGGAAAAACCCGCACTGAGCAGGGCGGGAAGAACCAAGTCGATCTCCGGAGAAGCTGGCATGAAGAACTCTGTTTAGCCTTGCGAGTGCGACGGGGCTATCTCGCTCGACTTCCCGATTCTACTAAGTGAAGTTGTTCGGAAAGCGTTCGGGATTGCTACGAGAAAGCGGTTGGTACTAGTCTGTCAGTACCAACCGCTTGAATGAGCGAAACAGATGATCAGTTGCTGAGATGGAGGTTAGCGGGATCTTACTTTTCACCGTGGAATAGGACGCTATCGCCCCAGACTACGTTGTCACCCCAAACGACGTTGTCGCCCCAGATGGCATTGTCGCCCCAAACCGCGTTGTCTCCCCAGACGGCGTTGAAGCCTTTGACGGTGGAATCTCCCCACACGGCGTTGTCACCCCAGACGGCGTTGAAGCCTCCGATGGTGTTATCGCCCCAAACCACGTTGGTACCGGAGAGGAAGATCGAGTCGCCCCAAACGGCGTTGTCGCCCCACATCGCGTTGTCACCCCACATGGCGTTATCGCCCCACATCGCGTTGTCACCCCACATGGCGTTATCGCCCCACACGGCATTGCTGGTCCAAACCGCGGGCGAGCTGTCCTTCAGATAGACATGTCCGTTCTTTTCGCGAACAGCGAAGGGCGAAAAGGCGGTTCCGGTCGCGACATCGCGATTGGCGAGAGCCGCTTCGATATCGAGGTATCCAGCGCCGACAGTGAAGATATCGTACTGGCTGACAAAGGTCTGTCCGGTCACAGGATCGGTAGCGACACTGAAGCGGGGGAAGTTCTTGCGCGCAGTTTTCATGAGACGCGCCTTGATTTGGTCGGGCGTGAGAAGCGGGTTGTCTTGAAGAAGAATGGCTACGGCGGCGCTTACGACCGGGGTCGCCATGCTGGTGCCGCTGAGGCGGAGATAGTTGGGCGAGATTTGAGAATCGCCATTCAGGGTGTAGTAGTTATCGAGGACTTCGGTTTCAGGATGTTGCACGGGGTCGGCGAGAGTGGAGCCCGCGGCTTTGACCGAGACGATCAGATTGCCGGGAGCGACGAGATCGGGCTTGACGACATGATCGATGAGGGTGGGCCCTTTCGAGCTGTAACTAGCGATGTGATCGTCCGCAGTGGCGACCGTGCTTTCGGTTTTCATGCCTCCGACGGTGATGACCACAGGATCGTTGCCGGGGGCCGTGATGGTGCCGTAACCGTTGTTACCGACGAAGTTGTTCCGCCCGAAGTTGCCGGCCGCGACAACGACAGTGATGCCCTTGGCCCAGGCGCGCTCGACGGCATGGCAGAGGGGGTCCTGTGTAAAGCTTTCATAAACCGGGCGGCCGACGGAGAGATTGATCACCTTGATATTAAAGAGCGGCTTCAGTTGAATCGCGCGCTCGATCGCGGCGATGACGGCGGAGTCCGAGCCGGCGCCGTTGGCGTCCAGAACGCGGAGGTTGATTATTTTCACGCCGGGAGCGATGCCTGCGAGGTGGTGGGTGTAACCGGCGCCCGCCGAGTTAGTTCCCTGTCCTGCCAGAATGCCCGAAACGTGGGTACCGTGGCCGTACTCGTCGACGGCGGAGGTTTTTCCGGGTACGAAGGATTCGCTGTAGACCAACCCAGAAGGAGCAAACCAATTCGCCCCCGAAGAGTTGGTTAAGTCCTTCGAGGCGCCGACGCCGCTATCGATGACGGCCACGCCGACGCCGGCTCCGGTCTGGTTTGCCTGACGGGTTGCGACCGTGACTCCGACCGCGGCGGCTGCATAGTCGATCGTGGGATACACGCGGCGGTTCGAGGAGATGAAGCTTACAGAAGAATTTTGCGCAAGAGAGCCGAGAGAAGAAACCGGGACGCTGTAGAGACCCGCGTTAGAAGCTTGGAATACCTGCTGCAGCGCGCCGCCGAGACCGGCGACCATCGCGTGATGAGTAGAATTTACGGTCTGATTATATTGAATGATGACATTTACCATTCCTTTGGCGGAAAGCTTGGAGAGTTCTTTCGCGATTTTCGGGTTTGACTGCCCGAAAGCCTGGCTCAGCGCAAGAACCAGGAGCCCCGTGGTCATCAAGAATTTCTTCATTGAGGAGATCCAGGGCCAGAATAGCGAAACAATCAGAAGAAATCACTTGAATTCGGAAAATAAAAACTTTTTCGACAGAGAGCGTTTCAAACTGGTACCGATAGCCGCGTAGTACTTCCCTGCTAAGTGTTTCTAATTACAACAAACTGCGAAACTTAGCCGTTGTGGTCGGCATAGCCCGCCGGAGAGGTTGGCTATTTCCGTTGGAATAACTCAAAAGTATGCACCACCGGTTCAAGTCGTAATATGTCGTGTAATCGCCCCAAATTAATTCGAGAAAGTTTGCCAACAAGGTGAGTTAGGTATTCTTCGGGTGCTTCGTTGCTCCGGCTGTAAACTGTTTCTGAGAGTACGTCGATACGGTGATTCTGCGGAACGTTCTTGCTGCTTGCGGTCGCGGCGAAGCCCTGCTCAATTGTGACGGCTCGCAAGCTCTGGGCAAAGAGACCGGGATTGGCGTCAAGACTGTTCCCGTTCGAGCGAAACCGCCGGATCGGATGATCGAGCCGGCGAAAAGAATTACTGCTCCCAAGGATTGAACACCGATACGCCTGCTTTGTCAAAGTCGCTGCGGTCACCGGTTACAACCGTAAAACTGTGACGCAGGGCGGTTGCTGCCAGCACCAAATCAGGATGAGAATAGCTGTGTCCGGTCTTTCGACCGTTTTCCATCTACATGCGCCATCTCAGCAAGATGTTTTCCATAGCTCGATGCCGAAGCGAATTTCCGCGATGCTTACGACACTGATGTATAGAGTGCTTAGGGGTTGGGTGTCATAGAAATCCGTCACGCGCGGTTCCGGCTTTGGCTTTCGCCGTTCCGACAGAACGTTTGTATCTAGCAACCATGCCGTCAGAGCACGACGTCCCGCACATTGGTGAGACGCACCCGCGGCGGCGTCAGATCAATATCCGGGTAAGGCCGTGCCTGAAGCGCCGCCAACACGACAGCGCCGGTTTCGCCGTTCGGCGCAGACGAAGCTGACTGTTGATCAAGAGCATCCAAAGCCTTTTCGATCAGTTCGTCCGCATCGTGAAACTGACCGGTCTGAATACGTGCGTTGACGCGCTGCAGCAGTTCGAGCCTATATATTTCAAGGTTCGTGGTTCAGGCTCTCCTTCATCGTAGCG
>JAVHMZ010367384.1:0-18943 GCA_034782995.1 Amazona versicolor
CCTCCCGACAAGTCGGCGCGGCCTATTGGGATACCCTCGATGAGTATCTCGTGTGAATACTCCTGCCCGCCATTGATCGACCCTTTGAACGTGTCGCCGGTCGTGCCCGGAAGGCTGTCGAAGATAAACTGCTGAATCTGCCGCTGTCCGTCGCCGACGACGATCGGCCAGCTCTTATATTCCTCGGCTGTAATGTAATGGCCAATCTCAGCAGTGCCTGCTTCGAGCAATTCGGCCTTGTCCGTGACAACGACCTGATCGCTAACCGCTCCAATTTCAAGCCGCACGTCCGCGGTTTGCGTTTGTGCAACAAGCAGATTGACGTTGCCCACCGTAGTCGTTCGAAAACCGGCAGCCGAGACCCGGATGGAATAAGTGCCGGCCGGCAGATAGGGCAGCGTGTAGGCTCCCGAGTTGGTGGTCGTAGTATTCGTTTCAACACCGGTATCAGCGTTGCGGGCGACAATTCCCGCACCCGGGACAACCGCGCCTCCCGGATCGGTAACCGTTCCGGTAATTGTGCCGACTTGGCCCTGTCCGAGCGCCAGCCCAGTGCAACACAAAAGCAGGACGCAACAGCTCACAAACCTCCGCACCATATCAACCTCCCAAAAGTTCCGGTGCAAATACTTTATTGCGATTTGTAAGTAAGGTCAAGAGGAGAAACAGGAAAACTTTCTGATTGTTCGAGTTAACGTTAAGAAAGTGCCGGCCAGAGTAGCTCTCCTCCTCGGAACGGGTCTTATACTCCTCCTGCTCCTGCGGGCCGCAGACAGCAGTAGAACCGCCAGTTCCATTCGGTTCCGCAGTTTAGGCGAGGCGAGCGGCTTGCAGTTTAAACTTGAAGACTCTCCCACCGCGTTGAAGCATCTCCCGGAGACAATGGCCGGCGGGCTGGCCGCGTTCGATTACGACGGAGACGGCCTGACGGACGTGTTCTTCACCAACGGGGCGGCGATGCCATCGCTGATCAAAGATGGCGAACGTTATTGGAACCGCTTATTCCGCAATCTGGGCGGACTGCGGTTTCGCGACGAAACTGCGCGTGCTGGTTTGGCAGGCGTGGGGTATGCGATCGGCGCTGCTGCGGGTGACTTCGATAACGACGGTCACCCCGATCTCTTTGTCGTCGGCGTTCATCGCAACGTGCTCTATCGCAATCGGGGCGACGGAACCTTTGAGGACGTCACGGCCAAGGCCGGCATCAGCAGCAACGAATGGTCAGTGGGCGCGGTCTGGCTTGACTACGACAACGACGGCCTTCTGGACCTGTTCGTCGTCAACTATGTAAAGTGGACGGCCGAGTCCGAGCCGTTTTGTGGAGACGCGGCCCGAAACATTCACGTGTACTGTCATCCACGCGTGTTCGATGGCACAACGAATCAGCTCTATCGGAATCTCGGCGGAGGACGGTTCGCTGACGTTTCTGCATCCTCTGGAATCGCCAAGTACAAAGGGAAGGGAATGGCGGCGAGCGCTGCCGATTACGATGGGGATGGGTTCCCAGACCTCTTTGTGACGAACGACAAAGTGCCGAACTTCCTGTTTCATAACCTGCGTGACGGTCGATTCGAGGAGGTCGCTTTCGATGCTGGCGTCGCTTTGTCCGACTCGGGCGCAGAAATCTCCGCCATGGGCACTGATTTTCGCGATATCGATAATGACGGACTCCCGGACATAGCACTCACCGCACTCTCGGGTGAAACGTTCTGTTTCTTTCGGAACATGGGAAAGGGGATCTTCCGGGACGCGACTTACTCATCAAGACTCGGATTAGTCAGCCGGACTTACAGTGGTTGGGGTATGGGGATCTTTGATTTCGACAATGATGGGAAAAAGGATCTTTTTAGCGCTAATTCCCATGTGAATGATCGCGTGGAGGCGTTCGAAGCGACTGAATACTTACAGCACAACAGCGTGTTCCGCAATCGAAGCGACGGAAATTTTGAGGATGTGTCTCATGACGCCGGGCTTACGTCTGATGTGCGAGCGCATCGAGGTGCGGCTTTCGCCGATTTGAACGGGGATGGGCGGATCGATATCGTGACTTCGTCGCTTAGTAGCTCGCCTGAGCTTTGGGAAAACCTAAGCAGTCCCTCCAACACATGGCTGATTTTCAAACTGCAAGGAACCAAAAGCAATCGCGACGGGATCGGCGCCACGATACGGATCGGCGAGCAAACAAACCATATGACCACGAGCGTGGGTTATGCATCATCCAGCCACTTCGGCGTGCATTTCGGCACAGGCGTTAAAAAGGTTTTGCCACAGGTGGAGATCCGCTGGCCAAGCGGAATTCAGCAAGTGCTGCACAACGTAAACACAAACCAAGTCTTGCGCGTCCGTGAACCGGCTCAGTGACTTAGTTCGTCAAGAAAACGCTGATACTCGGCCTTCGCTTGGAGGGCTTCGCTGGTCTTGCCGGATAACTGGTAAGCGCGGAAAAGCTGGAAGTGTACACTGCCATCCGAGTCGGCGGACTTGGCTTCCTCAAGAAGAGGAACTGCATCGAGCGGCTTGCCAGTCTGCATCAGTGCTTGCCCAAGAGCAGCAGTGGCCGGGAGAAAACTGCGATTCTGCTGCCGGGCTTCCCGCAGATATGGAATGGCCTCGGCAACTTCCTGCCTGTTCATCAATGACGCCCCGTAGAGGAAGGAGACTTCGGCACTCGCATTCGGCAAAAGCGGCTTTAACACTGCCTCAACGGCAGGATAGTCGCGACTTCGGAATAAGGCCCTCGCCAGTCCGAGGCGAGCCATCTGATTCTCCGGCGCGAGTTGTAAAGCTTGCCGCCATTGCGTAGAGGCTTCGCGCCATCGTTCGTCATAATCCTGAATCTCGGCTGCATGCAAATGCGATTCGAACGAGGTTGGGAGCGCCCCGAGACGTTGCCACGCCTCGCCCGCAGCTTGTTTATCACCACTGGTGTCCAAAGATTTGCCAAGCCCATACCAAGCCGCGGGATTACTTGGAAGCAGCTCCGCGGCAATTCGGAAGTGCTCCACGGCAAACTTTGGTTTGCCATCGGCCAGCAAAGCTCTGCCCAGCATCAGTTGACCGTTTCTCTCACCGGGGTCTGCGGCGACCACGCGAGTCAACGCGCGGACCGCCTCGGGGAAGTTCCCGAGCTCGAGAAAGCTCGCGCCTTCGAAAAGGCTGGCAGGTAGTAGATCTGGCTTCAGTTGCAGAGCGGTTTGAGCGCTCTCAACAGCGCCACGGTAGTCCTTGGCTTGATAGAGCGCTATCGCGGTATTCAATTGAAGATTGGCATTATCAGAATCCGCACGCGCGAGCTCGCGATACAGCGCGGCTGCTTCCGCGGCGCGGCCCTCGTTCAGAAGCTGTTTCGCGCGCGCATACTGTTCCTCTTGCACCCCGCCAAACATTAAAGCTGCGCCCGCGATACCGATTAAGAGCAACTTCAAAAGAACTTCCGACATACTAGCCGACGATGGGGATGATAGCATCAGCAGCTAGTGAAGCTGTTCCTCTTGAGCTCGTTGCTTGCCACTGCCCTGCACGCCGAGACTTACTACGTCGATTCCGCACATGGCCGCGACTCCAGCGATGGCTCTTCCCCGAAGCACGCGTGGCAAACCTTAAGAAAATTGAATGAGCGTGAGCTTCATTCAGGTGATCGCGTCCTTCTGCGCTCCGGGTCGGTCTGGCAAGGCGAGCAACTCGCGCTGAAGAGTACCGGCTCGGGATCTTCGCCGATACAGGTTGATCGCTATGGCTCCGGACCACTGCCCCGTATCGACGCAAATGGCGCTGTACCGGATGCCGTTCTTCTTTACAACATTCAGAACATCGAAACACACCACTTAGAAATAACCAATCACGGTCCTGCACCTGGGAATCGTCGCGGTGTTCATGTTTTTCTCGACAATTTCGGCACCGCTCGTCATATTGTGATCACCGATTTGTATGTACACGACGTCAACGGCAGCAATGAAAGTGGCGATAACGGCAAAGACAACGGCGGAATAATCTTCCGCACGAATGGTAACGTCACACCTAGCCGTTTCGATGACTTAGTCATCGAGCGGAATATCGTCCGGAAGGTTGACCGGTCTGCCATCGCGGCCCAGAGTTACCATTGGCCGCGGGATCGCTGGTTCCCCAGCTTACATGTCGTGATTCGCGATAACTATGTTGACGATATCGGGGGCGATGGCATCGTTCCCTGGGCAACGGACGGGGCTTTAATGGAACATAATATCGCACGCGATTGTAACCGCCGGGCTAAGAGTTATAACGCCGGTATCTGGCCCTGGAGCACGGATCGCTCTGTCTTTCAACTCAACGAAGCCTCTTTCACTCGCACAACCTTAGACGGCCAAGGTTTCGATTCCGATTACAACTCCCAGAACACGACCTTTCGTTATAACTACAGCCACGATAACGAGGGCGGTTTCATGCTGATTTGCACTCCCGGAAAACGTAACCCAAAGGAGAATGTCGGGAACACTGGAACTGTCGTACGCCGGAATATCAGCCACAATGACCAGACCCGCATATTTAATCTAAGCGCGGCCGAGAAGACACTCGTTGAGGAAAATGCAATTTTCGTTGGACCCGGAGCTGATGTCCAGGTTGTGCTGGTCTCCGACTGGGATGGCTGGGCAAAGGACGCCATTTTCCGAAACAACACGTTCTCTATAGAAGGGATCGGCCGGTATGGTCACGAGCGGAAGCGCTTCGAGAATGGAACTTATGAGATTGGTTCCGGCTGGGGATTAGCAGCTGGCGTTCGTTTCGAGGGAAATCACTATTCAGGCAAACACGTTAACCGTCCCGATGACCCTGCAGCCGTAGTTGAAGAACACACAACTATGCCCAAGAGGGACTGGAACGGTCCGTCCTTCGATCCAGCAAAGCCCGAACACTTCGATCTTTTCCTAGAGAAGCATCGCAAGTGGCTGATGCATTTGTTCGAGCAGCAGTTCGGATCAGTCGATCTCTCCTGACGTTAGCAATTAATGAACCTCATATCAGCATTCGCACCACTCGGCCTTTTTGTACTCTCACTGGCAATCGTATACGGACTTCGGCTCTGGAAGTGGCCAATCCCGGCCGCGGCCATGTCCGTTGGCTTGCTTGTGTTCCTGATCGGCGCCGCTCTGTTCTATACCGCCACTCCGAATCTCTTTGAAGACGCCGAAACGCAGATCGCGTGTGTCTCTGCCCTGATGCTGCGTGGACTTCCGGTGTACACAGCGCCAGTATCGGCGGCACAGTACAGCTTAGTGTACGGTCCTGTTACATATCTCACGCATGCTCTTTTCTACTCTCTGTTCGGTGTCAATCTCTTCTCGTTCAAACTTGTTGGATTTATCGCGTTTTTGGTCACGTTGTTTGGCTTGTACCGAGTTTTGCGGCAGGTAACTGGAGTACGCTCGTCCTTAGTAGGGTTAGGCTTGGCAGCGGTTCTCTTCTTGCGGTATTTGAGAGTCGAATTCTGGGGCAGAAACGACCCTATTGTCCTATGTTCGGTTACTCTCGCGCTCTGGGCTCTTACGAGTGGATCGACTCGCCTGATATTAACGATCCTACCGTTCACTTTCTCGGTGATTCCAAACCTTAAAATCAGTGGAGTCGCGTACCTGCTTCCTCTGGTCGGATTACTTTATATGCTGAAAGGACCGCGCATTTCAGCCGGCGTCATTTTACTCTCTGCCCTTCTGTTCCCTCTGCCGTTTTTGGTTCCCACTATTTCGTTTTCTAACTATCTATATGTCGTCCAGACCGTGCAGAAACACCCGCTAAGCATGGAACTTCTTCTTCGTAACTTGCAATACGGAGTACTTCTTCTACTTCCGATCGCGACCCTTGTCTCGCAGAGCAAACGTCCGCAACTATCAAAGCCTCAAACAATCTTCTTTACCTCAACGTTGGTTGGAATTTTCGCCACGTGTATCTTTGGTTCAAAGGCTGGAGCTGGCAGTTATCATCTAATGCCCTATTCCGGTCTGATCCTTTATCTAGGATTCTGGATCTACACGGGGCAAACTGCTTGGGAGAGTAGCGCGGCATTCAGGTTTGTCACGATCGTTTGGGTTGTAACCATGCTCCTCTTTGCCATTCCGCACATTCAGATCACCTTATCCGAGTTCCGGACCGCTGGTTTCAGTCATGACATCGTAAGCGAGATCCGCGGGTTAGAAGCGTCTTACAGAGGACGAACACTCGAAATTGCCGTGCCGGACTATTTTGTCGATCGCCTCACCAGGTTCGCATATGTCACCGTTTTCGACGGTCAGCCATATACGATCAGCGGCGCTTCCCTTCGTGATCTGCAGTATGGGGGCGCCCGTATTTCTGACGCAACTCTAGACTACCTCGAGCATTGCGGAACACAAATCTGGCTTGTTCCTAAAAGCAAACCGCCGTTTACCGCCCGCAACGACTATTTCGATTCGTTTCACCCGGCCTTCAGTCACCGTTTTCAGAGTATATTCACGAGCCGGTATCAAATCGTTGATTCGACGCGCTTCTTCGATGTTTGGTCCTGTAAGGGCTAGCCGAGGCCGGCTAATGCTGCAGGACGGAGGCAGGCGCTTCGTAACGATTGCCCACCATGAAGCCTGTACCCACCAAAGCCCTACTCACAGCAAGCGCCTGGGCGCGCTCCGCTCTGTGCCGAATGACCTGCCCCGTCACTATTCCGAGTAGTATGAAAAAGTAAGTGTTCATGAACATTCCACCCTGAATCGCACCGGTCAACAGCATCCCGATCGCTCCGGCGATAATCCACCGCACGACCGCACGCGAATTATGATCAGCGACTGTGACAACCCAAAACGCTTCCCTAAGCCAGAGATAGAAGAAAGCTAAAAGAGAAAGGAGACCTGGCAGACCCACATAGAGCAACTGATCCACAAGAAAGTTGTGAGAATATTCCAAGGCGGTCGCGTTCGCTCTCAAACTCGGGTCAAGGGCGGAATATGAGGAGTTCGAGCCGAAACCTGAGCCGACCAGCCAATAGGAAGGTAGCAATTGCACGAAGAGTTCTGGAGCGTGTATTCTGGCTGAAATTGTACCGACAGTCATGTACCGGCTGACAAGCGCGTTCGACGAGACGAATGCCGGCGCGTGAGAAAGCAGATATTGACCAAAGTAAACAACCAGCCCAAAAGAAACAAAGAGGAGAAAAACAATTAGAAGAGGCCGCCGAAAGATGCGAAATTGAATCAGCTTGTGTACCGCGAAAGCAGCGACCAATCCTAACCAGACCGAGCGCGTTTCGGCTATCAGAATACCGGTTAATGTAAATAGAATTGCAATGAACAACTTCGAAACCGATACGGATCCGGTTTGCCGGAACGCCAAAAGAGCGATGACTGCCGACACCAAGAAAAAACCCCATGTTGTGTGATCGGCATAGTAAGAAAACGGTCGGAAATCCCCGTAGGCGCCGACCATAAATCCGTACACCTTCCAAGCTTCCATCGAGTAATCATGAGTTGCTGAGGCCCACGCTCGGTCCACTGCGGTCGGACCGTTCACAAACTGGAATAAACCATAAACGGTTGAGACGACGATGAGTACAAGTAACAACCCGCTCAACTTCTTCCAGGATTTGCGGGGCAACGCGATACCAATGAATAAAGCCAGAAGAGGAAGCACACTTTGGTTCAGCCCGGCTAACCGGCTGAAGAACGCCGTGCTACTCGGATTCAGAAGACTTTCAAGGGTACTGATGCCGACGTAAGCCAGCAAACAAACAGCGCTGGCGGGTAGCTTGTATTTCGAAATGACGTGAAGCCCGCAAACAATCGCGCAAAGCAATGTAAACGTCGTAACAAGCTGGAAACCGTAATAGGAGGCAACCGATTGCGGTCCCAGCAAAAAAACTGCGCGCTTCAGAAACTGACAAGCATGATCGGCGATGACGTAGGACAGCGTCCACAGAGTCACGCTTGTGCGGGAAATTCCAACCAGCAACGTGAGGCAGCAAAGGCCCAATAGTGGAGCGACCACACCTGGCACGAAGCAAACCGCGCCTACAACCAGCATGAACGCTCCCAAGCACGCAGTAAGCACGGTGAGCGTTCGCCCCGGGACGTTGGTAAAATCCGCAATGGCCGAAGTCATCTTGAGTGCGGGTGGGCGAAGCCGTTCCTATTCAAAGTATATAGTCTGCCCCGTTCACACATGCCTATTCGCGCTGTGCAGATTCGGATCACCTGTGAATCGACGTGGCCAATAGATAGGAAACAATTCTGGGATCAGGCCAAATCTCCCCAACGATTTCAGGGACAATATCGTCTAAGGATCAACGGAGATCTGTGTGCAGACTCTGCTCACCGCCATTCTCGCTACAACCTTGCTAGCCGCACCACCGAAATCCGTCCGGCACGTTCGCGCGAGCGGGACGATTCAGGCCGTGCATTCCGTCGTCGTGATGGTGCCGCGCGTCGAAGGGGGCGGCGGCAATCTGACCCTGGTGAAGCTGATCCCAAACGGCGCACTCGTCAAGCCCGGAGATGTTCTCGCCGAATTCGATCGGACGAACGAACTAAAACTGCTCCGGGAAGCTAACAGCAAATATGACGACCTGAAACACCAGGTCGAACAGAAGGCGGCCGAGCATCGCAACAACGCTGAAAAACGCGCTTCCGACCTTGCGCAAGCTCAAGCCGATCTCCGTAAAGCGGAGATTGAAATCCGCAAAGGTCCGATTCTGAGCGACATCGAGCAGCGAAAGAATCAACTGAAACTCGAAGACGCCCGGCAACATGTAACCAGCCTGGGCCAATCGATGGCGGCCCACGACCATGCCGAAGCGGCCGAAAGCCGGATTCTGGAATTGCAGCGCGATCGCCAGAAGGTTGTTGTCGCGCGTGCCACAAACAACTCCAATAAGCTCGAGTTGCGCGCGAGCATCTCCGGGATGGTCGCTCTGGAAAGCGTTTGGCGCCAGTTCTCCCGAGGCCACGCGCAAGAAGGCGATCAGCTCTGGCCGGGTAGTCCACTTCTGCGCCTTTTCGATCCCTCGGAAATGGAGGTTCGGGTCGACGTCGGAGAACCGGACGGCGCAGTCTTGGGGCCGAACGCCCGCGGAACCGTATACCTGGACGCCTTTCCGGGATTGAAGTTCAAAGCCCATTTCGCTTCCGCCAGCCCGGCGGCAACGGCACCGCTTGGCAGTTCCATCAAGACCTTTTCAGCTTTGTTTCGGCTCGACGACACCGACGACCATTTGCTTCCGGACCTGTCGGCAGCGATCGAGATCGAAGCACCCACGGAAGGTACCAGATGAAGCGGCGTTCGTCGCGCCGGTTTTTGAGAACCGTGGCCGCGCTAATCCTTGTGGTCGGTTCAGGTTTTGCATACCGGCAATTGCATGGCGCGAAGCACGCGGCTGATCTGCCCACTGCCACTGCTCGCAAAGGCGAATTTCAAGTGCTCGTTCACTCCCGGGGTGAACTGGGGGCGCATCATTCGATCCAACTCACAGCGCCCCTCGACGTGCCGGATCTCCAGATTATCTGGCTGGCGCCAGCAGGTAGCCCGGTCAAAGCGGGCGAGGTCGTCATCAAGTTTGATCCGAGCCGTTCGCAACAAGAACTCAAAGAGAAAACGGCCGCGCTGACGCAAGCGCAGGCTTCGCTCGATCAAGCTGTAGCCCAGGCGCGGATCACCGCGGAACAGGATAAGCTCGATCTGCTGTCGGCGAACTACGCGGCAGAGAAGGCCAAACTGGAAGCCTCGAAGCAAGCCATCGTCAGCGCACTTCAAGGCCAGGCAAGCCAGATTGACTTGGGTCTGGCTCAAGAAAAGGTGAAGGTGCAGCAATCGGCGGCGCTACTTCATAAGAAGTCCGATGAAGCAAAAATCGCGTCGCTCACGCGACTCCGCGATGAAGCACAGGCGCAGGTAGATTTAACCAAGCGACGCCTCGCCACAATGGAAATCCACAGCCCGAGCAATGGCGTGATTTCGTATCTGCCAAACTATTCCCAAGGCTGGATGAACGCTCAGCCGTTCCGCGTGGGCGATCACGCGATCCCGGGCGGCGCCCTGGCCGAAGTGCCCGATTTAACGACACTGCAGATGGAAAGCCGCGTCGAAGAAGTGGACCGCGGCCGGATCAAAATCGGCAACTCCGTTTTGGTGCATGTGGATGCGTTTCCGGAGAAGACCGTTCAAGCCAAGCTTGTTTCCATCACCCCGCTTACCGAGCAAAGCTTTGAGGAGTGGCCGCCGACTCGCAGCTTCAAGGCGTACGCAGCGATCGAGTCGCCGGATAGCCGGATGCGCCCCGGAATGAACGCGGCTGCCGACTTCGTGGAAGCCAAACTACCGGAGGCAATCAGCATTCCCGCGAAGGCGCTTTTTGTCCGAAACGGCAAACCGGCGGTTTACGTCAAGACCGAAGCACAATACCGGGCAACGGAAGTTGTGGTGAAGGCCCGTAACCCAGATGAGGTCGCGGTGGAAGGGATAGCGCCCGGTAGTCTCGTGGCGCTCACCGAACCCGCCAAGGAACAGCGATGAGCGAGACTCTGAGCGAAACGCGGGTGGCTCAGCCCACTTCGCAAGACGCACATGCGCCGCTTGCTTCCGTCCTTCAGCCTGCCCCGCTTTCGCCCAGGCCGCGCCGAAGAGTCAGGTGGGGTCGAGTCCTCGCGGTTGTTTTCCTCTGCGCTGGGCTGGGAGCAGCCGTATGGTTTGGGCGGCGCGCGTACCGGACGATCACTGCAAGCCAAGACATCGCAGTTCCCACCGCGGTGGTTCAGCGCGGCGATATCAGTCTCTCGCTTACGGCCAAAGGCGATCTGCGGGGCGGAAATTCCGAAGTCATGACAGCGCCCCTAACCGGCGGCAACGAATTGCACATCACCACTCTCCGGCACGGAGGCGAAGAGGTTTATTCCGGTGATGTTGTGGTGCAGTTCGACACTACCGAACAGGATTACAAGCTTAAGGAGGCGCGCGCTGATCTCGCCGAAGCCGAGCAACATGTGATCCAGGCGAAAGCCCAGCGCGACGCCAACGCGGAAGAGGATCGGTACGCCCTGCTGAAGGCGCAAGCTGACCTCAACATTGCTGAGCTCGACGTTCGCAAAAATCCACTGCTTCCTACGATCACAGCTCGCCAAAATACGCTGGCGCTTGAAGCTGCCAAGGACCACTTGAACCAGTTGCAGCAAAACCTCGCAAACCGAAAAACGACCGATGAAGCGGGCATCGCGATGCAAGAGGCGGGACGTGGCAAAGCCGAAGCGCAAGCCGCCATCGCCGGCAAGAATATCGAAGCGATGACGCTGCGCAGTCATCGCGCGGGTTATGTCGCGTTGAAGCAAAATACCTCCGGAAACTTCTTTATGTTTGGGCAAGTGTTGCCCCTGTATCAACCCGGCGATGCCGTTCGCGCGGGCATGGCGGTCGCTGAGATTCCGGATCTCACCAGCTGGGAAGTGGTCGCGACTGTCGGTGAGTTGGATCGCGGCCATCTTGCGGTGGGCGAACATGTGGCGATCACGGTGATTGCGGTTCCCGATCGCGCATTCAGTGGACATGTGAAAGAACTGGCCGGGACATCCGGGCCGCCATGGGATCGCCATTTCGAGTGCAAGATCGCCTTAGATAATCCGGTGCCTGAGCTTCGGCCGGGCATGAGCGTGCGGATTGTGATTACTACCGAGCAGTTACACGGGGTGATGTGGTTGCCGTCTCAAGCTTTGTTTGAGAGTGATAACCGTAAATTTGTTTACCTCCAATCCGGGAAAACGTTCACTCCCAAAGACGTCACTTTAGTGCAACGGAGCGAGACGCGTGTTGTGCTCGCCGGTCTGACTCCCGGCCAGGTAGTCGCGCTCGCCGATCCGATGGAAATGGCGAAGCAGAAATCGCCATCCGGCGGAGGCGCTTTACAATCGCTCCCGAAGGCGAAATGATCGGCGTCCGCTACGTTTCAGATCTCGTGTTAGCTGCCCAGAATCTATGGGCTCAGAAGACCCGGACGGTGTTGACCGCTCTCGGCATCATCTTCGGCGTAGGCGCCGTCATCGGGATGCTCGCTATCGGCGCCGGCGCGCGCGAGCAGTCGCTCCGCTTCATTGAACAACTGGGTGTCCGCAATCTGCTGGTCGAATCCCGGCCGGCCACGAGCGATCAGGAACTGCAGCAGCGCCGCCGCTCCTCACCTGGATTGACCGAGCGCGACGTGCGGATCCTGGACGCGAACGTCGATGCTGTCGAACTGATCTCGGCGCGCCGTAGCATGCGTCCGACTCAAGTGCTTCCCAAACCATCCAAAGATATGCCGGCGATCTTCGGTGTTCGCCCTGCGTATGCGACGATTCACAACTGGAAGTTCGCCGAAGGCGTTCCGCTCACAGAGTGGAACGACAAAGCGAGCGACGCGGTTTGCGTTCTGGGCGAGTTAGCCAAGGTATCGCTCTTAGGCTACGATCCCGCTATCGGCAAGTTCGTCAAAGTGAACGATACCTGGCTGCGCGTCACCGGCGTGCTTCAAGAGCAGATCAGTTCCGCGGCCGGGCCGCAAGCACTCGACCCGAACAACGTCATCTACGTCCCGCTGAATACTTACCAATATCGTTTCTGGGACATGGGCGGCAATTTAAAAGACGAGTTAGATGGCGTCGATATTCGCCTGAAAGCCGGGGCCGATAGCACCACCGCCGCCAAGGTCGTGACGGCTATTCTGAACTCCACGCATCACAACACAGTGGATTACGCGGTGACGGTGCCCGCTGAGTTACTCGCGGAACAGAAGCGTTCGCAAGCCATTTTCACTTATGTAATGGTCGCCATCGCCGCGATCTCTCTCTTAGTTGGTGGGATTGGAATTATGAACATTGTACTCGCGACGGTTCTCGAGCGAACGCGGGAGATCGGGATTCGTCGCGCGATCGGCGCGCATCGCGCCGACATCATCCGGCAGTTCCTTCTGGAGTCCGTTCTCATTTCGATCGGTGGTGGTGTGGTCGGAATTGCGTTCGGCTACTTCCTTTCCTGGTTCATCGCGCGCGCCGCGCAGTGGGAAACAATCGTTACTTCCTCCTCGATCGTGATCGCATTCGGCGTTTCGGTAACAGTAGGAGTGGTCTTCGGCATTTACCCGGCGCGAAAGGCGTCCCGTATCGATCCCATCGAAGCTCTTCGCTATGAATAGGTTTGTTGCTGCCGCGCTTACCTTCCTATGTCTCCCTTTTTGGCTACGATCTGATGTTTTGCCTCTACGAAGTTTGCTTGACCGGCGCTTTCATCCGGACACGGTGAAGGAGCGACCGGTAGTAGGACTGATCGAACGCACAGTTAGTAACCAGCTTCATTTGCACTTGAGAGACTTTCTGGAGTTAGTTCTGCGGAATTCAACAGATATCAATCTGGCGCGCCTCGACGTTTACACGTCGGCCGACGCCATCGAAGCCGCTAAGAGTCCCACTGATCCGGCTCTTTCCATGGGCTTTACCGCGCTCCGTGCAATTTCGCCGGATCAAACCGGCCAAACCACTTCCGGAACGCTCAACGATCTTACTCAAACTTCCGTATTGAATTACAAACAGCTGCTTCCGACAGGCCAAACCGTCAGCGTGGACTTCAACGCCACGCGAACGTCGAGCAATGCGTTCACCAGTGAAACCGTTGTTGGCGGCACTACGGCTTTTCCCTCGTTCTTCTTCTACAACCCAAGCATTCTCGGTGCTTTAAACATATCAATCGCCCAGCCACTTATCGAGAATTGGAACAACATCCAATATAAGGGGCCTTTGCAGATCGCGCGGACACAACTGCGGATCACGTCCGAAGTAAGTCAGGAAACCATTGCTGATTTCGTGTCGGCCGCCGCAGCTCTGTATTGGGAAGCGATTCGCGACCGCGACGACATCAACGTCCAACAGCTAACTCTGAATCTTGCTCAGAAGTCATATGCCCGCGATAAACAAGCGCTCGACTTAGGCGCACTCGCCTCGCTTGATATCTTTCAATCGGAGACTCAGGTAGCCGAGCGCAACCGTGACCTCGTGCAAGCGCAATATACATATAAGATAGCGCTTGATGGGCTCCGGCGTTTGATCGGCGCCGATTTGACGCCGCAACTGCGGGCCATCGAACTTGTTCTAGAGGACGATCCGTCCGCGCTACCCTCGAAGAGCACTGTGCTTCCGTTCGAGCAGGCTCTGGCGAGCGCAGTTCAGAAACGGCCGAATGTGAGTGCCGCGCGACGGCGAATCGAAGTCGATGAGATCAATGCTCGCCTGTCCCGCGACCTACTCCGGCCGAGGCTCGACCTGACGGCTAATTTTTCCTCCAATAGTCTCAGTGGCACGCAGGTGCCGTTTGTGATCGGTTCGACCGGTCCACCACCAGTGGGTCAGAACACTGGTTTGGGCTCCAATCTCGGCCAGTTACTCGGATTTAGTAATCCGAGTTACGGCGGAGGATTGCAATTGACTCTGCCCATCCGGAATAGCGTGGCAAATGCGAATTTAGCCGACGCGCTGGTCAACAGAGTGCGCGATCGTTATACCGAGCGGCAGGTTCAGCAGCAGATTACCCTTAACGTCCGGCAGGCCATTAATGCTCTCGAGTTAGCGGACGCAACGATCCGAGCGGCAACAACGGCGCGCGACCTGGCCCAGAAGAATGTGCAAGCCGAGCAGCAAAAATATGAACTTGGGACGATCACGGCGTTCGAGGTTCTCGATTCGCAAAACCGGCTGGCCAGCGCGGAGAGTGCTCTGCTCAACGCGTACGTGACCTATCAGGAAGCGCACGTCAATTACGAACGAGCTACATGGACTCTGCTTGACGGATTGGGGATGGTTCTGGAAACACCCAAGGTCAAGTAGTTGAGACCCGGGCGCGCAACACGAGTAAATCTCGGATCAAATTAGCCGGCGCTTCGAGCGTGCCGCTGGAGCGGGCGGGAGTTTGTGGCCGTGTCCTGCGGGTTGCTTTCTTTGACCGGAAACGATTTTTGACAAAGCGAAGCGTCGATTGAAGTGGTTTGCCTTCTTTGGGTTGGCTCCTTGGTAAGTTTTGCCGGCTCCGCCGCTTGCGCGGTGTATTGATGGATCATGGTTTCGTACCAAAGCAGGGCTTCGCATTCTTCGCTCACGAAACGGGGCTTTCCTTTTTTCTGGCGAATCTCCTGAAGACGTTCGAGTTCGTCACTCGTTTGCCGTAGGACGCGGGTCAGGCGGGCATCGTAGCGGTTCAAGGTGTCGAGAGCGCCCGTGTTTTCGCAGTCGTTTCGGACAGCGGCGGCTTGGGCGGCTGCGCCTTGTGTTTTTGAGTCGTTGTGCGGTTGTGCGTGACGGAGCGTTTCGGTTTCAATGATGTTGTTTTCGATGGCCGTGGCGCGGTGTAGCCGCCAAGTGATATCAACCACGCGTTGCACGAGGTGTGTTTCGCGGACGCCGACAGGTTCGAGGTCGGTGAAGAAGTCCGAGCCGAGTCGCAGATAAGCTAGCGCTTACTCGGGCGGGAGCAGAAGACGTTGGCCGGTGACCGCGTGGAAGAAGCCAGTCACGGGAAGCGATTGCGATCGTTCCAGTAGGCGCGGGGTTGGAGAGTGGAGAGCTTGTTCAGCTTGAGCGAGGGTTTGTTGTAATTGGGATTCGAGATTGTGGATTCTTGTGCTCATCTTCGATTCACGAGTAGCATGGGGTAGGTGCGCCAGCAGGGTGGGTGGAGACGTAAGTAATTTATTCGGTGAGAGATAGGGGTTGGAAATTGCGGTGATGGCCCATAGCCGCCCGGTACGCTTGGCCGGTGGAGGGCTTAGAAACGTGGGCTTCGGTGGCGAGTGGAACGCCGATTGCCGGCGAGGACCGCCCGGAGTCCCGAGTTGGACACTAAGCGGGGAGTTGCGCAAGGAAGAAAAAGTTTGTTTGCCAATCTCTTAAGGGCAAGTTCAACCAGTTCCATCGAATTCTGCTAGAAGCGCTCTACCGGAATATCAGTTGCTGAGTAAAGAGATCGGTCCGATTCAAGTTGTTGCTGAGCGAGTACATGTTGCCTGACGCTCATTACGCTCCCTTATAGTTTCCCTAAAGGGGCGCGCTGGAGAGTACGCCGGACGCGATCGATCACTGAATCGCGAAAGCTAACCCACGCTTGGGTCGCAGCGCAATGCAGTGGCTTTGGAACAGTTGTGCGACTTGGTGAAGGCTGCTGACCAAGTACAGCCGACTAGCGCTGCATCCGTGACCCAAAAGAGCCGCAAACTACCGCCTCGCCTGCGACCGTCCCGTGCGAAAACGGACGCCACCGAATACGGTCCTGCTGCTCGACCTAGTGCCGTCAGAAGAACCGAAGTGTTCGGAGCAACACGTCACGCTGCGTCAAGTTGCGCTTTTTTACAGAATCTTCTTGACACTCTGATTTAGATCGAATAACGTGTGTTCGGCTCGTCCTGTCATACGGGCCGTTGTGTCTTCGCGCGCGCAGTTTTACTTCGAGCGTGTGCGATCAGAAAGGACCGCTCGTGCGATCTCACCGTTTACAAACTGCTGGTTTCATTTTGGTTTCAGGGTTGGTTGCTAGCCTTCCCTTGATTGCGATGACTGAGGAGCAGAATGCTGCGATCAAGCAGCGGGTTGAGGCGATGTATGGCAAGGTGCCGCTGAGTTTTGAGCGGAATGAGGGGCAGACCGACTCTCGTGTGCGCTTTTTGGCGCGTGGGCGCGGGTATGGGTTGTTTCTGACCCGGCGTGAGGCGGTGTTGTCGCTTGCGGGTTCCGAGAAGGGGAAAGGCTCCGTGTTGCATGTGGGGTTGGGGCATGCGAGTGCGGGTGGCGCGGATCCGGTGGGGGTTGATGCGCTGGAAGGAAGGAGTAACTACTTCGTCGGCAAAGATTCCAGTAAGTGGCATACAGGAGTAAGTAATTACGCGGCGGTGAAGTATGCGGGCGCGTATCCGGGGATTGATTTGGTTTACCACGGAAATCAAGGGCAGTTGGAGTATGACTTCGATGTGGCTCCTGGGGCGGATCCACGAAGGATCGAGTTGCGGTTCCAGGGCGCGCGTCGGCTACGCATTAATGAGGCTGGCGACTTAGTCGTGAGCTTGGGTGGGAGTGAGTTAGTCGAGCATCGGCCGGTGGTGTATCAGGAGGCGCAAGGCAAGCGCGAGTTGGTGGCGGGGAGTTATGTGCTGCGCGGACGGGATCGAGTTGGATTTCGGTTGGGTGGGTACGACCGGAATCGGGCGGTGGTGATTGATCCGCAACTGGTGTATTCGACATATTTGGGGGGAGGCAACGAAGATTACGCCACTTCGATCGCGGTTGACCCGGCAGGGAGCGCCTATGTCGCGGGTTACACGACCTCCACGAACTTTCCAGTCACGCCGGGCGCTTTCCAGACTGATAGTGGGTGTAATGCATTCATTACCAAGGTCAACCCTACGGGTTCGGCGCTGCTGTATTCCACTTATCTGGGAGGCAGCGGCGCATGTAATGGTGTCGCTAGTATTGCGATCGATGGCGCTGGAAATGCCTACATCACGGGTTCCACACACTCCAGATCTTTTCCGGTGACGCCGGGCGTTATCCAAACCGGCGTCCCCGGAGAGCAAGGGGCATTCGTAACCAAACTCAACGCGACCGGCTCGGCCTTAATCTACTCTACGCGTCTGGGCTTTTACGGGTTTGAGTTCGGCCGCAGCATTGCGATCGATGCTGCCGGGAATGCCTACGTCATGGGTCTCGCATCCTCAGACTTTCCGGTCACGCCGGGCGCTTTTCAGACTAGCTACGGCGGAGGCCTTGACGTATTCGTGACCAAATTCAACAGCACAGCCACAGCGCTGATCTACTCCACGTATGTGGGCGGCAGCGGCGATGACCGTGGCGAGGCGATCGCCGTCGATGCTGCAGGCAACGCCTTTATCACGGGTTACACCTCTTCCTCGAACTTTCCGGTCACGCCGGGCGGGTTCCAGACCAGCTTCAACGGATACTGTTGCCCCGGAGGTGACGCATTTGTTACCAAGCTCAACGCTTCCGGCTCGGCGCTACTTTACTCCACGTATTTGGGCGGCCACGGCGATGACGGGGCGCATGGCCTCGCAATCGATGCTGCCGGGAACGCCTACGTTACGGGCTCTACGATCTCTGCTGATTTTCCGGTGACCCCAGGCGCCTTCCAGACCAGCTACGTTGGCCCCAATGGTTCCGGTGAAGGTGATGCATTTGTTACCAAGCTCAACTCCACCGGCTCGGCCCTGCTTTACTCCACGTTTCTCGGCGGCAGTGGTCTTGATCACGAACAAGGCAGCGGCATTTTGATTGATTCTGCCGGAAACGCCTTGGTGACCGGCGTAACAGGCTCCAAAGACTTTCCGGTCACGCCAGGTGCTTTTCAGACGAGCTTATTCGGCGGCACAAATGGATTCGTCACTAAGCTTAACGCCACTGGCTCTGCCCTGCTCTACTCAACGTTTTTGGGTGAAAGTGGACTTGAGGTCTTCGGAGATGAGGTTATCTATGCCGGACCCAGTATCGGAAGCGATGCCGCCGGCAAAACCTATGTTACGGGCTTCACGGCTGCCGCAAAGTTCCCGGTTACGCCTGGGGCTTTCCAGGCCACTTACGGCGGGAATGGCGACGCATTTGTCGCCAAGCTCGATACGGCGCAGTTTGCTCCACTAATCAGGCTTGTCGGGGTTCTGCCTGGACCACCCAAGCAGGTTCAGCTCAGCTCGCAGGATGGACAGTCCGGGTTGGCTACGGTTCAGGTTGTGCAGTGCTACAACTGCACCGCGGTTACAGATAGCTTCACTGCCGGCACGAAAAACCCGGTTATCACCACGGCAACCAAAACTGATCAAACCAAAAATTCGGGAGTGCAGCTTGAGGCGACGGATCTTAATGGGAACGTGACAATTTTTGATCCGACTGACATCACGATTCAAGCGGATGGACACGCGGAGATGCAGTTGGTGCGGATTTCCGGGCTC
>JAVHMZ010368351.1:0-18938 GCA_034782995.1 Amazona versicolor
CGTCGCCCGCCGCCGCCAGCAGAGAGCCAGCGGCTGATCCCAGAAATTCTCGCCGTGTGGTGTCGAACAAGCGCCTAGTCACCTCATTTTCCATACTGCCAAACAGATTTTACTTGGAATCCTTGAGCAAGGCAAAAATTGTGCGTTGCTTTGAGATTTTGTTACGGTAACACTGCCCAGCTTACTTTTCGCGGATCGGGGAAAACTGTTACGATTCGTTAGGCGGCGCTATGGGCGCAAACCTCAAGCGAGGAGTTTGAATGAGCACTTCCAGACGAGCATTTTTAGGAACAGGTACAGCTTTAGGCGGTCTTGCATCCGGAATATTGGGAAGAGCGGATTCGGTTGAACGAGCCGTTCTCCCTACTAGGACCCTAGGGCGCACTGGTGCGAAAGTCTCAATTCTGGCCTTCGGCTGCGGTAGCCGCTTTCTCGCTTATCACGAGGAGGATAAAGCTCTTGAGGCATTAAATCGCGCCCTCGATTTGGGCATTACCTATGTGGATACGGCTTACGCTTATGGTAATGGTCTAAGCGAGACACGCGTAGGCAAGGTGATGAATACCCGTCGAAAGGAGGTCTTTCTTGCAACAAAAATGCAGGAGCGGGATGGCGAAAAAGTGAAAGCCATCATCAACGGCAGTCTGAAGCGTTTGCAGACGGATCAGTTGGATTTAATCCACATTCACGAACTCAAAGGCGAAGACGATCTGGCGAGAATTGAGGCCAAAGGCGGCATTCTTGAGACGCTGCTTACGTTGCGAGACCAGAAGATAACGCGATTTATCGGCATCACCTGCCACAAAGATCCGGCTGTGCTGAAAACGGCATTAGAACGGCATGATTTTGATTGCACGCAATTTGCCCTGAATGCGGCCCTTGTGGGAATGAAAGTTGGTCACGGCTCCCCTCTCGGTTCAATGGTGATTGATCCGGATATCAAGACCAGTTTCGAGGCATTGGCTCTTCCTGTTGCAAAGCGCAAGAACTTAGGCGTGATTGGAATGAAAGTTTTTGCCGCCGATGGTTTGGTCGGACAAGCAAAACCCGAAGAACTGCTTTACTACTCTCTTTCGCTTCCTGTTTCAACTGTGTCGGTGGGGATGCCGACCTTGCAGCACATTCAAGAGACCACGCACTTGGCTCGCGCTTTTCAACCGCTTACGCCAGACCGGATGCGTGAATTAAGCGACAGGCTTTCCAGCCATAACAAGACCGCCTTGGACCTGTACTTCCACCATCACCGGGATGAATTTTCCAGCACGCTCGTTCGCGCCTGACTGGGATTATGTTCGTGAATGGGAGAAATTCATTCTGATCGCCGCTCATTTTTGGGTAGCCTGTCTGGTTTGGCCGCCGTTTGTAATTCCTTTGCCGCTCGCGAAGCAGATCTTGTGAGAAACGAGCAAGTTCCCTGGTCTGCCGGAGCGGAGACGCCGCGCACAAAAGCTCCCGCCAATGCAACTGATTGCCATCATCATATCTATGATTCGCGCTTCCCAATAAATACCAAGGCGGTCTCACGTTCTAACAACGCCACCGCATCTGATTACCGGTTGTTGCAAAAACGGCTCGGCATTACACGTCATGTGGTTGTACAGCCCTCCGCCTACGTTTTTGACAACCGCTGTTTGCTGGATGCCTTGCATCAGTTCGGGCTTGCAACAGCGCGCGGAATCGCGGTCGTTAATCCGGGGGTCTCCGATGCTGAGCTTAAGCAGTTGGACGTTGCGGGAGTACGCGGTGTTCGCTTGACCTTGGCAAGTTCCAGCGCTACCAACATCGGCATGGCGGAACCGCTCGCGAAGCGGATTGCCACAAAAGGCTGGCACATTCAAATCAATGGAACCGCTGAACTGATTATGGCCAGTATGCCAATCTGGAGTCGTCTCGACGTTCCGGTAGTTTTCGATCATCTGGCCCATGTACCGGCTCCTGAAGGCCTTATGTTTGACTCGATTGCTAAACTGCTGCAAAACGGCAAAGCCTGGGTCAAACTTTCCGGCGCATATCTCGACACAAAGCAGGGTCCGCCAGCTTACTCGGACACGTCGGCAGTTGCGAAAGCTTACCTTAGAGAGGCGCCGCAGCGGCTTCTTTGGGGCACCGATTGGCCGCATCCGTCCGTCAAAGAAATACCCGATGACGCGCTTCTTTTCGATCTGCTGTCGCAATGGACCTCCGATGAGGCACTGCGCACGCGGATTCTAGTGGACAATCCCGCTAGCCTGTACGGCTTTTCTTAAGCACAGATCATTGCGGATGACACCGTAACATTCGTCTTTGTTACTCTTTCTCGCCTGCTGTAATCGGGTATGCTACTGCCATCTAAGTCGGCGGCATTCTCGGTGGACCTGAGTTCTGATCCAAAGGGTAGCGCCTTGTTTGCACACTTTTATGGCGACCGAAATCAACAGACGCGCATTTGTGAAAACTGCTGCAGCCGGAACTACTGCTGCCGCTTTGGGCGCGACCCTGCAGCAGTCTGCAATGAACACCAGGCCGATCATTGGTATTCAGATCGGGTCAGTCTCCTTCCTGGACGAAGGCGTCGACAAAGTGCTGGACATTTTGCAAGAGAAGGCTTACGTCAACGCTCTGTTCATAGCCAGCTTTACTCATGGTCGCGGCATTGCAGGGCGCCAGATCAAAGGCTTTCCGTTTCCGGATCATGGGAAGCAAGAATACGATGACAACTTTCACGGTGGTAACTTCGCGACACCCCATCCGCAGTTCTACAAAGACACGGTTTTAAAGGACACCAAAGCACCGGACCACGGAAATATCGACATTCTGGAATTGGTAATTCCAGCCGCAAAGAAGCGTGGAATTAAAACGTATTGCTGGAGCGAAGACGTGTGGCGCACCGATGTGCCAAATGTCGAAAAGTGCCAAGAAGTCGACCTATCTGGCCGCAGAGCGCGAACTCTTTGCTTTAATAATCCCAATTACCACAACTTTCTCCTAGGACTGCAGGAAGACTTCACCCGTTCCTATGACATCGACGGGATTATGTGGGGATCGGAACGCTATGGAGCATTTTGTAATTCATTTGAATCGATTCATCGGCCTAAAGGCAATGACCCGGCACGCACGACCTGCTTCTGCAGCTTTTGCCAGGACAAGGCAAAACGGCGCGGCATCCGAGTCGATCGCGCTATGGAAGGCTTTAGGGCGCTTGAAGGATGGGTGACATCGAGCCGAGCTGGTCAACGCCCTTCCGACGGTTACTGGGTAACCTTCTGGCGCATTATGTTTCGTTACCCGGAAATTCTGGCCTGGGAGAGCATGTGGAACGATAGCGTTCACGAGACTTATGCAGCAATCTACCAAAAAGTAAAATCCGTAAAACCTGAAGCACAAGTCGGTTGGCATGTCTGGCACGCACACAGCTTTAGTCCCTTCTTTCGCGCACAAACCGACTTACAGGAACTGAGTAAACACTCAGACTACCTGAAGATGACGGTTTATCACAATGCCATCGGTGGTCCGAGGCTCGCGATCTACATGGACACGGTGAGCGATACGATTTTCCGCGACATGCCGCAAGACTTGGCACTCCAGTTCGAATACCATGTCATGAATTACTGGGGCGGCAGCACTGTCGATCAGCTCTACCACACTGCTTTGCCGTCCGATTACGTTTATCGCGAAACCAAGAGAGCGGTTGAGGGCGTGGCTGGCACAAAAACCCAGATTTGGCCCGGTATCGACGTTGATATTCCTAGTGGCGACATCCCTCCCGAAGCTCATTACATGAAATGCACTCCGCAAGGCACCAAAGAGGTGACACTGGCAGCTTTTCGCGGAGGTGGAACAGGCTTGGTCATTTCGCGGAAGTACTCGGAGATGACTCTTGCCAATCTCGCGGGTGTCGGAGAGGCGCTTCGCGAACTGAAAATGGTCTAAAATGACGCCTGCAAAATCAGTTTGTTTGTTTCTGTTCGCTACTGGGCTCATTTATGCCCAATACACAAGCGGCTTAGAAGCCACCGTAGTTGATCAATCCGGAGCGGCAGTCGCGAATGCGCACGTGACAGCGACCAATCAGGCTACTCAGGTAGTGAGGGAAACTGACGCGAACGACAGCGGCTATTTTCGAATCCCGGAACTTGCGCCGGGTGTCTACCGCGTAGACATCCGTCTCCCCGGATTTCAAGGCTGGACTGAAACCGACATTCAGGTAGACGCTAATCAGTTGAGAACCTTGTATCCCAAGCTGTTGGTAGGACAGCAAAAATCAGAAGTGGAAGTTTCGGCGCACGCCGAAGCGATTGAGACCGGGCAGAGTTCAGTCGCGACCAGTATTACGCAGAAGACGGTTGAGGACGCTCCAATGCTGGGGCGCAATATTTTTGGAGGCGTTTCGTTTATTGCGCCTGGTGTTACTGGCTCCGGGGTCCTGTTTGGCGGGGGCGCTTCCGGCAATGCCGGCCAGGACAGCTTTCAGACACAACCTGGTTTTCAGATCAACTCGGCAGGCCAGAGGCAGGAAAACAATGAATACCAGGTTGACGGCTCGAGCGTGAACGGGAATTCGCGGGATGGTATTTCCAATCTCACGCCGGAACCGGATACGGTCCAAGAAGTACGAGTTGCGGCGGCATCCTTCAGCGCCGAGCGAGGCCACAATAGCGGCGCATATATACAGGTCTTTACCAAATCCGGCACAAATCAGCTTCATGGTACGCTTTCTGAGTTTCACACCGACAATGTTTTGACCAGCCGCACTATTTTTCAAAGTGGTGTTCCGCCTTTCCGGCGTAACGAATATGGAGGGACGTTAGGAGGGGCGGCGGTCAAAGATAAAACTTTTTTGTTCGGATCGTACTTCCGTCTTAGTTCTTCGAATTCGCAGACCGATGTGGTCACTGCTGAGACACAGCAATTCGTCCAGTATCTTCAGCAATACCACCCCAACAACGTTTCGACCAGGATACTGACCCAGGCGCCTATTGGGGCCTATCCTCGGACAGGATCTGTGACTGCAGGACAACTGGTTGCATCATCGCGCTACGGGCTGCCCGCTAATCTTCCGGTAACTACGCCCATTCTCGGAACAAGCGTAGTCAATGAGACCGTAACTCGTCCTGCCCAGCAATGGAACACGAGACTTGATCAGTATTTTGGTCAAAAAGACAGGCTTTTCTTCAACTACTACAATACGATCTCAAACGCTCAAGCAGCCAATCCGAGACCGGCGCAACGGATTATTCAAGCCAATCATGGCATGTACGGGAAAGTGGACTGGACGCACACAATCGCACCATCATTACTAAATGAAGCATCCATGACTTTGGTGCGTGTGGACGGCATCACACCGCCGACTCCAACCCCCAGTCTCCCGAGCGTAACCATTACCGGGATGCAGAGTTTTAGCCAGTCTCAGATTTCCTGGGCGCATCCTAACTACAACTGGTACGACGTCGTTTCCTGGCTGAAATCGAATCATACTTTAAAATTTGGGGTCAATATAGATCGCCAGCACGACTTAGATAATTTCACGCCGAGCTATGCGCGTCCGACGTTTACTTTTGCCAGTCCGCTCGACTTTGCGCAGGATCTCCCACTCACACAGAGCGGCCCAGTGATCGACACCAGAACGCAAGCATTGGCGCAGAATGTGTATACACGAATCAACATGACTTACATCGGCGGCTTCGCGCAGGATGATTGGAAAATCAATCGAAGGTTGACTTTAAATCTTGGCCTTCGCTATGAGTACTATGGGCATCTAGCCCATATTGATCAGGGCGGCACGCCGTCCGAGTTTTTTGCGCCTGGAACCGGAACCACTTTTAACCAAGCAATTGCCAATGGATCCATGAGAACCGCATCGGCTGGTTTTGTTTCCACGAATACCCCGCAAGGTTTTCTGCCGCGCATCGGATTTGGGTGGGACGTGTTTGGCAATGGAAGCTTGGCACTGCGGGGCGGATGGGGAATTTTTATGAACCGGCTTGGGGACCTTGCTTATGCCGTCTATACGAACCCGCCTTTTGGTTCTGTATCACTCGATGTGCGAAACGGGCAGAAGCTGAACTTCGCCTTGGGCACGGACAACGGACTCGCCTTTCCCCTGCCGCCCGGACTGCAATTTACCCTGAATCCGGCAGGTGGAATTGCAGGAACCCCGATCAGCGTAAAAGGATTGGGTCCCCACTTCGATATGCCGACAGCTCAGATTTGGAACTTCACGATTGAAAAGCGGCTCACAAATTCAATCATTTTAGAAGCTGATTATCTGGGCAATCACGGCTACAATCTTTTTGTGCAGACGAACGTGAATCGGTACGCCGGAGATCTTGTCCAGCACAATGGCACGCTGACTCGCCTGAATCCAAATTTTGGGACCATCACCTACGGTCGGACAATCGGGTACTCGGACGCGCACTACGGCACTTTGCTTGTCAGTAAGCGTTTCTCCAAAGGTTTTTCGGCGAAGGGAATTTATACCTTTGGAAAAGGGACTGATCTCACTTCCAGTAATGATAACGGCGTAGCGGGGGCAGAAAACATTATAGATGCGGCCAACCCTGGATTGCAGCACGCACTTTCAGATTTCAATGTTTCGCAAAGACTGACGATTGATAGCGTCTACAACATTCCTTCACCTCTTAAGACCAGCCTCGGAAATAAGGTTTTAGGCGGCTGGGAATTGGCTGGGATCGCGATATTCCAGACCGGACTGCCATTTAGCGTCATCAGCACTGCGCCTTATCCGAGAGGGGACTACAACGCGGACGGCTTCAATTATGATTATCCGAACACACCGTCCTTTGGAAACCACGTGTCGGTATCCCGTAGCGCCTTCATTAATGGGCTCTTCACGACTTCCGCTTTCCCGCTTCCCCCGATTGGGCAAGCAGGCAATTTGGGCAGAAATACATTTAACGCACCCGGACTTGCCAATGTAAATATGAACATCATGAAGACTCTGCAGATTCCTTGGTTTGTCAAAGAAGGCGCCACATTCCAACTCCGTGGTGAGATCTTCAACCTTTTCAATCGGGTGAACTTACTGACGCCTGTTAATGATCTTTCAAATCCCTTGTTTGGAAAATCGACCGGCCAAAGCTTGCCGCGCTCGGTGACGTTTGGCGCTCGAATCCAGTTCTAAAGTTTGCGGTATAGGATCAACCGTTGCTCAGAAGGATCATGAGAAGCTGTGCAGGCATGTTGGTGATAGTCACTGGCGCCTTCTGCTTTGGTGATTCGCTCTCGGAGGCGTTGCAAGCCAAGCGGTATCAAGACGCCCTGACGCTGTCCGAATCGCTGTTAAAAACCAATCCGCGCTCCGCTGCACTATGGACTGCTCGCGGGTTCGCACTGGAAGGATTGCAGCGCGACCGCGAAAGTGTATCCTCGTTTGAAACTGCGCTTCGTTATTCGCCAGAATTTCTGCCAGCCTTAAAGGGCGCTGTAGAGATTTCGTATCGCTCACATGACGGCCGCCTGTCTTCTTTCCTCAATCAACTGCTTCGGCTTGATCCGACCAATGCACCGGCACATGGGATAGCAGGCGTGCTGGCATTTGAATCAGGCAATTGCCCTCTCGCCATTCAAAACTTCGAGCAGGGTGGCATATCTGTCATTCGCAATTCGGCGGCTTATTCATTGCTCGGTGTGTGTCTGCTTACCGAAGGCCATGTCCGCGATGCAATTATTGTTTTTGGGCGGGTAATATCGGACGAACCTGAACGCCCGGATATTCGATTCGATCTAGGCTACGCTCAACTGCTCGACAAGAAGGCCGCTGAAGCTGTGAAGACTCTGCAGCCTCTTGCCAGTAGAAGCGACGTCAGGTCTGATGCCCTGAATTTGCTCGCCACAGCAGAAGTCGAAAACGGACAAGTCGAATTGGCGATTGTCCATCTTCGTCAGGCAATCGGGATTGCGCCGAAAGAGGAGCAGAATTACTTCGATCTGGCAGCTATCTATACTCAACACGACAAATTGCAGACGGCAAGAGAAATCATCGATTTGGGGCTTCACAACGTGCCTGCCGCCAGTCGCCTGCATGCCGTTCGAGGAGTCATTGAGGCTCAATTCGGGAAATATGACGAAGCGACAACCGAATTTGAGCTTGCAAACGACCTCGATCCGCAGTCGGGATACGGCGCGGCTGGTTTAGGGGCATTGTACATAGAGAGGAATCAACCGGATGCAGCGGTAACCGCCATTCGAGATCGCTTGCGCAAAGATCCAGATGACGCAACTCTCAATTACTTCCTGGCACAGGCGCTACTGCGACAAGCTGCTACCGTGGGTTCTGCAGGTTTCAATGAAGCGCGTGCCGCCTTGTTGAATTCACTCCATGCAAAACCGGATTTCGGCAAAGCGCATGGGCTTCTTGGCAAGTTATATGTCCAAGAAGGAAACTATGAGCACGCGGTCAAGGAACTTAGGCTTGCTGCGCAATATGATCCGATGAACCGCATGGCTTTGAGCCAACTGGCGATTGCGCTTCGTCGCTTGGGACGGGAAAACGAGGCGGCTGCTACTCTAGCCGAGCTGAGGGACATGGTCATGGAACGACCTCAGTTGGACGTTGATCCCAAGCGACTCCGCCCCTGCAGCCAGCGGACTGATAGAGAGGTTTGCCGCACTGGGCGATAGGATTGACTCGCGCAGACTGTAACTGGCGGGAGGTTTTCCGATTCTGGCAAGGAGAGCTGAAAAGCGGGGATCTTGCCGAACATTATCGTAAATAGGATCTACAGAGAGCCAGAGAAGTTCGGCGTCCTGCTCCTCATAGGCCCGCTCCAGCCATTGGAAGGTACTGTCCAAGTCTCCGATTGCGGCGAAGAAAATCGCAAACTCAATGGCTGAGGCTTTTGAATTTCGTGCCTCTATGGATTTTGCGAATACCTGGCGTGCCTCCTCGATTTTTCCCATAGCAACAAGAGCGCTTGCCAGGAGAACGGATGCTCGTCCTGCTCCTTTTGTTAGGACAACGGCCGACTGCAACTGTTCCACAGCATGTTGAACATCGCCTTTCTGAAGATAGGCGATACCAGACAGTTGATACGCACGATAGAATCCCGGCTGCAAAGCCAGCGTTTTCTCGCACTGTTTTATGGCTTCTTCATATTGTCTGGAAAAATAGAGGGTGAGCGCAAGGTCCGCATTGGCATTGGGAGAAAGCGGATCCATTCTTATCGCTTGCCTGACGGCAGTGATCGCCATCTCTTGATGACCCGTTGCCGCAAGCAACCAACCATACCATTGGCGTGCTGGAGCATAACCAGGGTTCAACAGAATGGCGGTACAGAATTCGCGTTCGGCGCTCCCCCAGTCACGGCGGTAGTGGAGATCTACAAATCCGAGTGAGGTATGCGCTTCGGCCAGGGAATAGTCAATCTGAACGGCATTTAGGGCTGCCGAACGCGCACGCTCCCATGACTCCTGATGTGGGAGGAAGTCATACCGTGCACCTAAACTATAAGCGTCGGCTAGCCCGGCATAGGCCAAAGCGAATTGCGGACAGCTATTGATAAGCTGCCGGAAGCATTGAATACTCTGACAAATTCCATCTTGGGTGCGGCTATTAAGGAACATCCGGCCTTCGGAGTACAATGCGTGAGCGGAAGGCCTAGCTGCCTTCCATTCCCGGTTTTGGGAATAACTCGGCTTTCTCAGGTACGCTCGCAAACCCGTTGTGATCTGCGAAGCAATATGCTTCTGCGTTTCAAAGATTCCTCGTACTTCCATTTCGCAGGCTTGCGACCACACACAAAATCCGGAACCCGTGCTTACCAGTTGAATGCAAACCCGCACACTGTCGTTTTCCCTTCGAACACTTCCTCCTAGGATGTAGTCCATGTTAAATGACCGCGCTATTCCGGGAATGTCGTTGGCGCCCAGTCCTGAACGAAGCGCGAAGGTATGAGCCGCCACTCGAATCTCCTCAGCGCCGCTAAGCAGATAAATGACTTCATCAGTCAGTCCTTCGGCGAATCCAACATTCGCATCACCGGAAAACGACAAAACAGCAATTGATACGGGATAGATCACGGCCGTTGTAGATTCGCAATGGTCGGGCTCACACTCATCCCGGTAATGAATGTTCGGGATATAACCCCGTTCCGGAATCTCAATCTTTACATGGTCGGCGCAGCCTTCTCCTTCGTAATAGATCCGTAACTTCTGTCGCAGCCGGCGAGCTTCAACCCGGACAATGGGATCAATTCGCGAGTCGTAAGAAGGATCGCGGTCAAAGACATCTACACCAATGACATATTCTTTCAGTTTGTCTGCAGACCCGTTCAGAGCATGATCGACCAGAAACCGCAGAAATCTGGAAAGGCGCGGGGATCGGCAAAAATACTGACTTGCCAGAACCTTTTCCAACCAGCGAAATGCTTCGGCAGAAGGAGGCATTAGACGGGTTCTCCTTGACGCGACCGGCTCCAGTCACACTGTTTCCATGGCAGTTGTCTCTTACGCAAGGCTGCCTAGAGCCTTAAAGCCGCTTTTATGTTACGGTAACAGTCTACATCTTACTTTCTGACTGATGCGCATTCAAGTATCCTCAATACACGTAATCTGTAGGAGCGAACCATGCGAGAGCTGTGCCGAGTTGTCATTGCTTGCATCTTTGTCAGTTGTCCCGGAACTCTAGTCTGGTCTCAATCTGCAAATGCCACCTTGTCCGGCGTCATTCGTGATCCTTCCGGCGCTTCCATCCCGCATGCCAGCGTCACGGTGGTTCAGGTCGCAACGGATCAATCAAGGCAAACGACTAGCGGCGATACCGGAGAGTATTCCATTCCTGATTTGCCGATTGGCGAGTACAGAGTTACAGTATCAGCTTCTGGATTCAAAACGACGGTCGTTCCTTCCGTAACCCTTCAAGTCAATCAAACTGGACAGTTAGATCTTACCCTTCAAATCGGCGTGGCTTCTGAGCAGGTCAGCGTCTCCGAGCAATTACCGCTACTTGCCACGCAAGCTTCGTCGGTAGGACAAGTAATCGAAAACAAATCCATCGAAGGTCTTGCCCTGAATGGGCGGCAGTTTTGGAATCTGGTGGCACTTGTTCCGGGTGCCAGCTACACGCCGGGCGGACAGGGAACCAGAACGGGCGGAAGCTCTATACGCTCTTCTGTGGTTAATGTGCAGATCAACGGTACAGGCTTTATCTATAACGGCTGGCTTCTTGATGGAACCGACATTACAGAATATGAGCAAGGCGGCACCAATATACAGCCGAACGTCGATGCGCTCGCTGAGTTTAAAGTTCTCTCAGCCAATATGCCCGCTGAGTATGGCCGTACGCCAAACATTGTGAGCGTTATTACAAAGAGCGGCACGAACCAGTTCCACGGTAATTTATTTGAGTTTCTACGAAACGATGCAGTTGATGCGCGTAACTTCTTTGCAGTCTCGAAAAATGCGCTAAAGAGGAATCAGTTCGGCGGCGTTCTGGGAGGGCCGATCAAAAAGGATAGGATCTTTTTTTTCACAGACCTGGAGAGCACGCGGCAGCGTCAGGGAATTGTATTTAATGACACCCTTCCCACCAATGCCATGCGGACAGGAAACTTTCTCGGACAAAGGACGATCACAGACCCTACCACGGGCAGAGCATTCCCAGGCAATGTGATTCCGTCAAATCGGATCAGCTCACAAGCGGCATACTTCTTGAATTACATGCCAACACAAGGACAGGGGGCTTTCAATGCGCCACAAAGCCTCGATGTCTACAAAGCTGATATGAAGGTTGATGTCCAGGCAACCCATGCGGATCGTTTGATGGCAAGGTACTCTATCGCCGACAATCTGGAGAGCGATCCAAACCAGTATCCTGCTCTCGGCATTCAACCCCTTCACAGTCGGGCGCAAAACGTCGCCTTAACTTGGACCCGCATGATAAGCCCAAAGTGGTTGAATGAGGCGCGTTTCGGTTATTACCGGGATTATTTTCTATTCGGCGCGGTTCTTCCCGGAACCAATTTTCTGCAGCAGGCGGGAATCACTGGATTTGAACAAACGCAACTCAGTCCCAGCTTTCCTCTCATTACTTTGTCCGGTTATTCGGGATTCAATGGGTCGGGAAGTAACAGTCTGCCGAAAGCCAATCGGATTCGTACTTGGCAATACACCGATACCGTGAGCTATAGCAATGGCAAACACGATTTCAAATTCGGCGGACAGCTCTATCATCAAAATCACGGCTTTTTTAACGGCCAGTCTCAAGAAGGCCAGTTCGCTTTTTCGACTAACTACACCGGCAACAGCTTCGGCGATTATCTGCTCGGCTTGCCCAACAGCGTATATCGCGCCTATCCCTTGGCTTTGTACGGAAATTACGCAAATCAATGGGCTGCTTTCTTTCAGGATGATTATCGGGTCACTCGCAACCTCACCCTCAATCTTGGTCTCCGGTGGGCTTACAATCCGTTCTTTAATGGAGTGAATGATCAAACGTCGGCTTTCGATTATGCAACAGGCAAAGTTGTAATTCCCACAAACAGCGATGGCAGCATCCTGAACCCGAATGCTCAACCGGTGACACCGCTGCTCATTCCGTTGTTTAGCGATCGCACCTTGGGCACGAGCCAGTTGAATCTGCCGCAATCCATTCGAAAGACAGGTTCAGGGCAGTTTTTGCCCCGTTTCGGGTTTGCCTGGCAACCGGGTTCAACTAACAAACTGGTCATTCGTGGTGCTTATGGCATCTTCGACCAGTTTTTCGATACCAATTTGAGCCTGCAATGGGCAAAAGCGCCGCCTCTTACCATTACGCAAACTGTGAATAACACCACGCCAACCCCTGCCTTCACTTGGGCCGATCCGTTTCAAGGCCAGCCCCTTGTAGCGGCTAACCCTAATCCGGGAAAACCTTGTGCGGGATCAAACCTGGTGCTCAACACATGTGTAACTCCCAACGTGTACGCTGCTCCGGAGCAGTTGCAGCACACCTATATCCAGCAATGGAACTTTGCCGTCCAATCGCAGCTACAAAAGAACCTTGCCTTAAATGTTGCGTATGTCGGAAACAAGACGACACATCAACAGCTCATCTCCGTTCCTGACAATGTGCCGGCTCCTGCTGCCGGCACCATTCAAACTCGACGTCCCTACAAACAGTGGAGCCAACTCTACATGGGTGAGACAAATGGTTACGGCAATTACCATGCATTGCAAGCGACTTTAGAGCGACGGTTCACCAGCGGCTTCCAGATGCTCGCGTCTTACTCTTACAGTAGATGCATGGATGTCGGCTCCAATCAAAGTGGACCGATTACCGTTTCAATGCTACAGCAGAACTATGCACCGTGCGATTACAACCTGAAGCATAATTTAACTGTCAGCTCTGTTTATGAATTGCCTTTCGGGAAAGGCAGAATGCTGATGAGTAACACCAATCGGTTGATCGACGGAGTTCTCGGCGGCTGGGGAATAGCAGGTATCCTGACGACGCGTTCTGGCTTGCCATTTACCCCGGTGATCTCCGGCGACCAGGCAAACACAGGCGTTGGCAACCAACGTCCCACTATCGTGGGCGACGCTTTCCTTTCCAATCCAACTCCAACAGCCTGGTTCAATGTGAACGCTTTCACGCCTCCGACGAAGTACACCTACGGCAATTCAGGACGGAACATTCTCACGGCTGACGGCCTCAAGCAGTTGGACATGACTTTAAGAAAAAACTTCCAGATCACAGAGTCTACTTATATTGAATTCCGGACGGAAGCCTTCAACGTTTTAAATCATGCGACGTTCGCTGCGCCTAATGCCACGATTGGTTCAGCTTCGGCGGGTATTGTGACCAGCACGCTGAACTCAAGTCGTATTCTGCAATTCGCCCTGAAACTTTATTTCTGACAATGATCAAAGGACCAACATGCCCTGTGAAGTGAATCGCCGCGATTTCATAACAGCCGTTGCCGGCGGAACTGCCGCTTTGAATATGGAAGGCGCGTGGACACCTTCTCCCGAAAAGTCCAGATCACAGCCTGTCATCGGAATTCAGATCGGTTCCATCTCATTCTTGGATGAAGGAACGGAGAAGGTGATCGACATCCTCCAGGAAAGGGCGGCGGTGAATACGCTCTTCATTGCGACATTCACGTACGGCAACGGGATTGCTGGCCGCCAATTGAAAGATCATCCTCTTCCCGATCATGGCGTGCAGAACTACGACGATCATTTCCATGGCGGAAATTACGCCACTCCTCACCCTCAGTTCTACAAAAATACTATCATTAAAGACACAAAAGCCCCGGACCACGGCAACCTGGACATTCTTGAAACAGTGATTCCAGTCGCCAAAAAGCGCGGCGTTCGAGTTTTCACCTGGAGCGAAGACGTTTGGAATCCTAGTGTCCCGAACGTAGACAAGATCCAGGAACGCGATCTTTACGGCAGGAACGCCCGTACGGTTTGTTTCAATAATCCCGATCACCACAACTTCCTCATGGGCTTGATGGAAGATTTCACCCGTTCCTACGACATTGACGGGATTATGTGGGGATCGGAACGTTACGGTCCCTTTGGCAACATGATCGAGTCGGTTCACAATCGAAACGGAAACGACCCATCGAGAGTTACTTGCTTCTGCACATTTTGTCAGGAGAAAGCCAAAAAAAGAGGAATCAATGTTGCGCGTGCGTTTGAAGGCTTCAAGGCCCTCGAAAGCTGGGTAAAATCGTGTCGCGCGGGTAATCGCCCAGCGGATGGGTACTACGTTACGCTTTGGCGTCTTATGTTTCGTTATCCGGAACTCCTGGCCTGGGAAACGATGTGGAACGACAGCGTGCATGAGACGTACGCGTCAATTTACGGTCTTGTGAAGTCGATCAAGCCGGAAGTTCAGGTGGGCTGGCATGTCTGGCATGCCAATAGCTTCAGTCCGCTTTTTCGCGCTCAAACCGACTACGCGGAGCTAAGTAAGTATTCGGACTACCTTAAGGCTACCGTTTATCACAATCTCGGCGGTACGCGCATGGAGACATACATGACCAGCAATCACAACACCATGTATGGCGACGTTCCGATTGACGAGGCCCTCCAATTCGAATACCGAATCATGAACTACCGGGAGCGGGGCTATGAGGAACTTCCCTATACAGGCTTGTCTCCGGATTATGTGTATCGAGAGACGGTGCGTTCCGTAGCTGGAATACAAGGAACAAAAACTCAGATTTGGCCAGGGATCGACGTAGATATTTCCAACATGGACCCCAAGTTCAGCCGTTGTACGCCCCCAGTCATCAAGGAAGTGACCAAAGCTGCATTCCGGGGCGGCGGTAAGGGCCTTGTAATATCGCGCAAATACTCCGAGATGAAGCTCGCCAACCTGAGCGCTGTCGGCGAAGCTTTGCGGGAAGACAAGATCGTCTGATCTGGAAAGCACACTGTTTAGCTAATGAATGCTGAAGGCGAAGAGCCGCTGTTGAAGAACGTAATTGATGCGCATGTGCATTGCGATCCGGACAGCATTGCACGCGACATCGACGCGGTTGATCTTGCCCGCATGGCAAAGAGGCTTGGGATGCGCGGGTTTGTGATAAAAAGTCACTTTGAGCCTACTGCGTCGATTGCTTATCTGGTCAGGAAAGCAGTGAAAGACATTGAAGTCTTCGGTGGCATCAACCTCAACCTATCGGTAGGCGGTATCAATCCTGCGGCTGTCGAGAGGATGGCCCGGGTCAAAGGCCAATGGGGCCGTATGGTGTGGATGCCTTCTTCCGATTCCGAAAGCCACGTTCAGTTCCATAAAGAGCAGCGGCCATATGTTTCCGTTTCCCAAAATGGCTGTTTGTTGCCCGAGGTAAAGCAGGTGATCGGCATCATCGCCGAATACAATCTTGTGCTGGCAACCAGCCACTCCAGCGCGCAAGAAAGCATACTGCTCACGCGGGAAGCCCGCGCCCAAGGGGTCAAGCGCATCGTCGTGACACATGCCATGATGGCTCCCGGCCACATGGCTATTAACGAGATGATCGAAGTAGCCTACCTCGGAGCTTACATCGAATTTTGTTATAACGGCTTGATTGGTCCGCACAAAGAATTCGTGATACGCGATTATGCCGAGGCAATCCGGTCAATTGGTACTGCTCATTGCATTCTGTCAAGTGACTTGGGGCAAGTTGTTAATCCCGTGCACCCAGAAGGTTTACTACAGTTTTTCCGTGCTCTGCTCGGAGAAGGTTTCACCCTCGCTGAAGTTCACCAGATGGCAACCCAGAACCCTGCTGATCTTCTAAGTTTGGAGCAGGCTGACTTACATCCGAATTCTTCTCAGGATGACCATCTGCGCAGTGTCGGTTCCGGAGAGTTGCGGTAATACGGCAGCGCATGTCACCTGCCGAGTTGGAAAAGGAAACCTATGCGACGGTCACCAGACGGCTGATGCCGCTTCTTTTTATCTGCTACATTCTGTCGTACATTGACCGCGTCAACATCGGATTTGCAAAACTGCAGATGGCTCAGGACTTGCAAATGAGCAATGCCGTTTATGGGATTGGAGCCGGCATCTTTTTTCTCGGCTACTTCTTGTTTGAAGTTCCTGCAAATCTGCTACTGGTCAGGTTAGGCGCGAAGCTTTGGTTGGGCGCAATCATCGTCGCCTGGGGACTTGTCTCCACTTGCACTGCGTTTGTGAGTTCCGCGCACGAATTCTATTTCGTCCGGTTTTTGTTGGGGACGCTGGAAGCTGGCTTTTTTCCCGGAGTTATTTTCTATCTCACGTTCTGGTACAAGAGACAATACCATGGGCGGGCCATTGCTCTTTTTATGAGCGCTATTCCCCTCTCCGGTGTAGTGAGCGGCGCTGTTTCCGGCTGGATACTCGCCCATATGGCGCATGTCGCCGGTTTGCAGGCATGGCAATGGCTTTACGTTCTGGAAGGTGTTCCCCCGATTATCGCCGGGGGGTTCGCTCTCGCCTTGCTCCCCAACGGTCCGGCGGAAGCGCATTGGCTACGTCCGGAGCAAAAAGCGTTGCTCCTTCGCCTCCTTACCGATGAGGCTAATGCGAGAGATTCTGAACGATCTCGTTCCGCGCACTTCCTCAATGTTATAAGGAATCCACTCGTGTGGCTGCTCTGTTTGGTCTTCTTCGGTTTCGTGATGGCTAGCTACTGAATCGGATTCTGGCTCCCCCAAATTCTCTCGGAAACGTCGAGTCAGTACCCATGGATCATCGGTTTATTGTCAATGGTTCCTTGGACAGTTGGCGCTATGGCCATGATTATTGCTGGCTGGCACTCCGACCGAACGGGGGAAAGGTGTGGGCATGTTTGCGTCTCCGGCATTGTTGCATTCGGGGGATTCGCGCTTTCCGCCATTCCCCATCTGCCATCAGAACTCGGATTAGCCGCATTGAGCATCGCCACAGCAGGCGTCATGGCCTCCATTGCCACCTTCTGGTCTCTTCCTGCTGCGCTGCTTCGCTCTACTGCAGCGGCGGCAGGCATTGCCTGGATTAACTCGGTAGGCAGCTTAGCCGGTTACGCTAGTCCGTACTGGGTGGGACGCATTCGTGACGTAACCAACAGCATGACTTGGCCGCTGCTCCTTTTGGCAGGCTCGTGTCTGCTCGCATCCACGGCTGTTCTGCCGCTCCGGTCCAAGTTCAAAAGCTAATCCGAAGCTCACAACGAACCTGCCGCTCCTCGATTCCCTCGCGTCCTAGCTACAGTTGTAGTTAGCTCACCTCGCTTTCGGGCAACGCCGATAGTAGCATCGTTGCGTTTGGGTTTGGTGCCGCCGTCGCCAATGGCTCCAGTGCAGCGCCAAGTCGCCTGGCGGCATCTCGTGCCAGACGAGTTGCCACAGCAAGATTGAAAGGATTCGAGGGTGTAATCGGCAAGCATCTTACCTTACCTAAAGTGCAAGTTCTAAACTTCACAACGGAACCTCGGACGATCGTATCAACCCGCATTTGCCTGGGGACGAGCAGGGAACGGAAGCATTGCGCTCGCTGCTGTCGCCTGGATAAACTCAGGACGATTCATAGTGGCTCCAGCTCTCGGTTCAAAAATAAAGTTTCAAGCCGAACTGCAGCTGGCGCCCAGTCGCAGCCGAAGAATTTAATTTCCCGAACGCCGCGTTTCCGATCGTGAGAGACGCGCTGTTTGCGGAGGGAAGGAAAAAGGCCGGCGTATTTGTTAGGTTGAATGCCTCCGCCCGGAATTGGAGGTTGAAGCGCTCGGCGAAAGCAAAGTTTCGGAAAATCGAGAAATCCAGATTCTTGGTGACCGGCCCTCTTCCTGCGCGCCGGGCCAAATTTCCGAACTGCGTGATTGGGGCGCCTCTAGCGTTCAGGACTGATGTGGGCTGAGAGAATGCCGCTGGATTGAAGTACCCGTCGGGCCCGGCGTTGGGCAGGTACATCGAAACACCTTGCACCGCATTCGGAACGTTGAACGTCGCAAAAAGCTGATTGGTCGCTGGAACTAGACTCGTGGGAAGAGCGGTAGGCAATCCACTCTGAACCGTTACAATTCCATTCAACTGCCATCCTCCGAAAACCACGCTCGCAAAACTGCGTTGCGAGAGGAATGCCTTGCCGGGCCCGAATGGCAATTCGTAGCCTGCGCTTGCCACGAAAACATGCGGTACGTCGAGCGGCGCGTACGATTTCTCTTTCTGCAGATTCCAGCTGTCCAACGGATTCGTTGTTCCGCCGCTTTGGCTAAAAGAAGTGTTGCCGCCAGAGCCGTTTGCTTCGAGATTCTTCGACCACGTATAGTTGGCCAGGAGATTGAACCCGGAGCTTAGCCTTCTTTCCACACGAAGATTAAGCGCATTATAGAAGTTGTTCCCGGTAGAAGAATCCATTACGACCTGGTTGCCGACGTTTGGAAAGAGGCGGTCTGCCTGTGTCGTGAAGCCAGCCAACGCGCGGTCCCACGGTATTTGGTTTAGATTGACGCGGCTGGTCAGGCGCGTTCCACGCAGACCCGAATAGGCAGCCTCTAGCA
>JAVHMZ010369394.1:0-43414 GCA_034782995.1 Amazona versicolor
CCCCGGATATCAGAACGATAACCAGGTCGGGTTCTTCCGCCCGGCTGGCAACGGCAGCAATCTCCCGCGATCCCGCGACACCCGCCTCATCGGGGACGGGATGCGCGCACTCCTGACACGCGATGTGTTTCAGGGCCGCGCCGTGGCCGTGCTTCGTGTTCACCCATCCCGCGTGGATGCGATCCCCTAAGACCTGCTCGACCGCTTCGGCCATACGGGCGGAAGCCTTGCCTGCTCCCACGACAAAGATGCGCCGCGCGTCGTCGAGCATTCCAACACGCGCGCCAAGAGCAGCTTGAACGGCATCGAAGGGATCGACCGCCGCCAGTGCCGCGCGGACAATCTCGCGGGCCTGCGAGCGCAAAGACACTAATGAAAGATAGGGAGCGCCAGCACGGATTGCAAATTCTGGCGCGGATCGTTCGAGCAGGCATCGATGCGGAAATCCGCGCGGGCGTAATGCTGGCGGCGCTCCTCATAGAGAGAACGCAGCTTACTCAGATCGCGGGCCAAAGGCCGGTGATTCTGAGTCTTCACCCGATCCTCAATCATTCCCAGCGGGCAATCCAGCCATACGGTGACGCCGTTGTTAGCCAGAAGCTCGGCATTTTCCGGCTGCACGTAGGTACCTCCGCCTAGCGCCAAAACCAGCGGCCGTCCACACTCCACGCCGCGCACACGGCTGCGAATACGCTCATTCTCGATGCGGCGGAACTCAGCTTCGCCACGGATCTCGAAGATCTCCGGAATCGACTGATGCTCATGCTTTTCGATGTCCTCATCCAGATCCGCGAAAGGCCAGCCGATGTGTGCCGCCAGCATCCTTCCGACGGTGGTCTTTCCGCTCGCCATGAAACCGACTACATAAACACCAGGAGTGCGTTTCAGTTTGAGGATCATGCGCTCTCCGCTGAGTCATTCAAATGCAGGAGGTGGCTTTCGACGGAGCGGGGAACCAGGCGATGCATCGCGATCAGGAACCAGCTCGAGCGCGGGGTCACCACCGTGCGCGCGCGCCGCTCGATACCGTTGAGAATATCGTGAGCGCAACGATCCGGCGTAATGGCGAAGCGCTTCGCGGCAACCACTCTGGGTGGTGGCGGCATACCGAAAGAATTCTCGTGAAAGCGGGTCAGGACGTAGCCCGGAGAAACCAGCATGACATGAATCCCCGCCGGCTTCAGTTCCATGCGGAGACTCGCCGTGAGCGCCGCCAACGCCGATTTTGAGGTCGAGTACAAAGGCATCCAGGGCAGCGCGACATGACCGGCAATCGACCCGATGTTGACGATGGAACCGGAGCCTTGCTTCCTCATGACCGGAATCGCGGCTTGCGCCAGCGCCAGAGGCGCGAACAGGTTGAGATCGAACATCGCCCTCGTTTCGCGTGCCGGGCTGACGGCGGCCGGCCAATAGATTCCGTGACCTGCATTGTTGATGAGGATGTCGATGCGCCCGAAACGCGCTACCGTGCGATCGATCAGCTCCCGCGCGGCGCCGGAAAGAGTCAAATCGCCGGGTAAGATCAAGTCTTCCGGAGCCGCCACCGCCGCCAGCTTTTCGGCGGAACGTCCGTTTAACGCAAGGCGATCTCCGCGCTCCCTGAACGCCCGCGCGCAAGCCGCCCCAATTCCTTCGGAAGCGCCCGTGATGAGCACGACGCGATTGGAACTCGCTTTTCGACGTTCAAAAACCGGCACGCAATAATAATATATATGTCGGCGCTGATCCCTTTGTTCCCCTTGCAACTCGTGGTCTTCCCACGAACGCAGGTTCCGCTCCACATCTTCGAAGACCGTTATAAAGAAATGGTGGGCGCCGCCATTCGCGACGGCTCGGAATTCGGCATCGTTCTGGCGAAGGACGAAGGCATTGTAAACGCGGGCTGCACGGTCAAAGTGGAGACGGTGCTGACGACCTATCCCGATGGGCGCCTCGATATCGTGACCAGCGGACGAAGGCGTTTCGAGATCGTTTACGTCAACCAGGAGAAAGCTTATCTGCAGGCCGAAGTCGAGTTTTTCGAAGACGAAGCGGAGGACGAAATTCCACCGGAAGTGCGCGACCGCGCCGTGCTCGTTTATCGCGAATTGCACTCCCATCGCGCATCGAGCGGCGATGCGCAACCGGAACTGGGGGACTCGTTACTGAGCTTCCAAATCGCGCAGGCCGTGCCCGACCTCGACTTTCAAAGCCGTATGTTGCGCAGCCGCTCTGAGCTGGAGCGCTTACAACACGCGACGCGGTTTCTGGAAGAGCACATCCCGCGCGTTCGGGAGACGGAACGAATGCGGCATCTGGCGCCGAAAAACGGGTTTGGCCGTAAGCTCGCGGGGATTTAAAGTTTGCTGCTGTCACCTACGCCGCCGCGCATGCCGGCCGGGCCTCGCATGGTTCCCGTGGTGGGCTCGCTTGTGGCTCACGTCATCTTCTTCGCCTGGCTTTTCGCCGCGCCTCGTACGAAAAGCCCGAGCGCCTACGAGCAACTGATCAAGCCACAGGAAACGCACCTGATTTGGTATGACTTCAAGGCCAAGCTTCCCGATATTTCACCGCGCCTTCGCGACGCCGGGAACAAGCCGTTACGCGCGGCGTCCCTCGCGAAGCAATCCATCGTTTCGTCGCCCGTGGACGCGCCCAAAGCACCGCAGATGGTCTTTCATCCCGTGCCGCAGTTGCGCCCGGAGCCGGTAAAGCCGCTGCCGAACATGATCGCGCTACAGGCGCCGCCGCCTCCGCAACGCGAATTCGTGCCGCCCCAGCCACAGCAGGTGAAACGGGCCACGCCACATATTACGGAACCGGCAGCGGCTCCTGATTTAGTCGCAAAGCTCAACGCGCCCAGGGATTTTCCGCTGCCGAAAGTTTCGCGGCCCTTCGTCCCTCCCGCCGAGCGCGTGCCCAAACTTGCTTCTCCCGTGCAGGTCAGCGATGCTCCGCAATTAACTCCTGAGAAGCCGGCGATGGGGGTGAATGCCGCCAAGGCCATGGACCAGGCGTCGCGCGTGCTGGCGTTCCGTCCGCAGCCGAAGCGCTCGGTGACTGCGTCGGTGGGCGAGATGCCGGACGCGCCCGCACTGCAAGACGCATCGGCATCCAAAGCGAACATCGTCGTGGCCGGGCTGAATCCCACCGATCGGTTGCAGGCACCTCTGCCCGAGGGCTCGCGCAAGGCGCAGTTCGCGGCCGGACCGAAGTTGAACCCCAACGGCGCAAATTCCTCCGGAACATCTTCGGGCATTACCGTTCCGGATTTGACGGTGCGCGGTGGGGATCGCGAAGCGGCTCGCAATCTGATCGCCCGCACCATGTCCCCTTCGTACAACTCCCCGACCTCGGTGGAATCGCTTCGTGCGAGCGCTCGGGAACGCGCGCGGCGTCTCAACACCGACAGTGAAATCGGCCATCCCAGCGGAACGCTTGTTTCCGGCGCGCCCGATCCGCGCTTCCTGGGACGGCAGGTCTTTAGTGTTGCACTGCAAAGCCCCAACCTCACCAGTCACGAAGGCAGTTGGTTGATGTGGTACGCCGATCGTGAAGAGTTGAATTATCGGGCGTTGATCTCCGCGCCGCAGCCGACCCACAAAGTCGATCCGAAGTACATTGCCACCGCCGCCGAAGAAAAGATCGAAGGCACGGTTCGACTTGCATTCATGATCTCGATCGACGGGCATGTTCAGGGAGTGGAGACCGTCAAAGGCATCGATGACCGCTTGGATAAGAGTGCCGTGGAAGCGCTCGAAAAGTGGCAGTTCACTCCCGCGCTGCGCGAAGGAAAACCGATCCCGGTGGACGCATTAGTCGAGATCCCTTTCCGTCTCGCGCCACCTACCCCAAAGTAAGCTGGACTGAAAGCGCTATGGATAAGCTCAATCTGATCATCGACGCCGACGATACGCTTTGGGAGAACAACATTTATTTCGAGGAGGCGTTCGACCGTTTCTGCGCGCTGTTGAATCACTCCTTTCTGAAACCCGCCGAGGTGCGTGCCGCGCTCGATCGCATCGAAATCGAGAACAACAAAGTGCACGGGTATGGCGCGCATAATTTCGTCCGCAACCTTCGCCAATGTTTCGAAGCGCTGGTTGAGCGCGAGCCCGACCGCACGCATTTCGAAGAGATCGCTTCCTACGCGCACGGCATTACCTCCATGCCCATCGAACTGATGCCCGGCGTGGCCGAAACCGTACCCCTGCTTGCGGTTCGGCATGAGCTGACGCTTTTCACCAAGGGCGAGCACCAGGAGCAAAGCTCTAAGTTTGAGCGTTCGGCATTAGGCCAATACTTCACCCATTGCGAAATCGTGAAGGAGAAAAATCAGGCGGCTTATCACGATTTGACGGCGCGTCTGGGCATGGATAAAAGCCGCACGTGGATGATTGGTAACAGTCCCAAGTCCGACATCAATCCCGCGCTTGCGGCCGGTTTATCCGCGGTCTACGTTCCGCACGAGCGGACGTGGACGCTGGAGCGCGAAGAGATTCAGCTTTCGGACCGATTGATTGTCGCCGAAGGCTTCGCCGACCTCGCGCGTGTATTCTGCTGTGAGACGCGGCATTAAGAGATACTGAACATTTGGCCGACTTCTCTTCGGGCGCGAAAGGCAGAAGTGTCCTTATCACAGGCGCGGGCCGCGGTATTGGGAAACGTCTCGCAATCGGCTTCGCGGCAGCCGGGGCGCGAGTTGCTCTCCTGGCACGAACCCAATCCGAGCTCAATCTGGCGAAGCTGGAAATCGAACATGCCGGCGGCGAGACTCTGACGATAGCCGCGGATGTTCGCGATCTGCCGCAGCTTGCCGCGGCTAACGAACAGGTGGTTTCCGCATTCGGAGGCGTTCATGTTCTCATCTGTTCGGCGGCGGTTCTGGGGCCGATCGGACCGCTACTTCAGTCTCCGATCGACGGTTGGAAGGCGGCCATCGATACAAACCTCATGGGAGTGGTGAACGCCTGCCGCGCCGTTCTTCCACGGATGATGGAGCGCCGGTCCGGGAATATTATTGTCTTGGTAGGCGGCGGGTCGAGTAGCGCGCGGCCCTTTGTCACCGCGCATGCGGCATCGAAGGCCGGTGTCGTTCGCTTAGTCGAATCGCTAGCCGAGGAGGTGCAGGATCACAACATTCAGATTAATTGTCTCGATCCGGGCTCCAGCTATACGAGCATGACGGATGAGATTCTCCGCGCCGGACATGATGCGGGCGTGCGGGAGATGGAGAACGCCGAGCGGATTCGGGTCACGGGAGGCACGCCGGCCGATAAGCAGATCCAGATGGCGCTATTCCTGGCATCGCCGCATTCCAACCACATTAACGGCAAGCTCCTGCAGGCGACCGATGAGCCGAAGAAGCTGGAGCACCAGAACATGCTTCCGGATATCTACACGCTGCGCCGCCAGGTGAAAGGCTAGCTAACGGCCGAAGTCGATGAAACCGCGTTGAGGATCGGTGCTCAGCAGCTTCACGTCGATCTGATCGCCGACATCGACGCCGGCTTCACCGCGCATCAAGCGTCCGTCAACCGGAGGATTCAAGGCTCGCACGAAAACGCCTTTCGGCGACACGCCCGTGACTACGGCATGGAAGGTCTGTCCAATGCGGTTTTGGAAGGCGACGGCGGCCACGCGCTTATCCATGGCGCGCTCCACCTTGCGGGCCGCGTCTTCTTTCCTTGTGCAATTTTGTGCAATGGCGTCTAACTCGTCATCGGTGTAGGGCGGGGCTTGGCCGGTGAAAACGGCTGCGATGAGGCGCTGGGTGACGAGGTCGGCAAAGCGTCGATTCGGAGCCGTGGAATGCGTATAATCGTGCGCCGCAAGCCCGAAGTGACCCTGGCCGGAATCGCCGGGCCGAGACAGAACATATTGACCCGGTCCCATCAATTTCATCACGCTGAGGGAGAGGTCCGCATAGTGAATCTCATCCGCCGACTTTCGGTTTTGCAGGAACGCATTCAGCGCGCCCGAATCGGGCTGGGCGGGAAGCTTTTCTCCGTACCGGGTGGCGAGTTCCACAATACGAGCCCAGCGTTCCGGCGACTTCACGACGCGGCGAATGGAAGAAACGCCGGCATTAGTGAGAGTCTTCGCCATCACTTCGTTGGCCGCGATCATGAAGTCTTCGATCAAGAAGTCAGCGGAGGACTTCTTTCGCGCAGTTACATCGCTCACTTGCCCGTTAGTAACTACAGCTTCGGTCTCCACGCGATCGAAGTTGAGCGCTCCCAAGCGATGTCGCTGATCGCGTAATAGACCCGCCGCTTCATGCTGTAGCTTGAGCTGAGCTTGTAAGTCAGGGGAAGATGCGACCTTGGCATCCATCGGTGCCGTTGCATCCAGCCATGGACCTACTCCGTTGTAAGTCAACTGGAATCGATTGCGTACCAGCGCGCGATAGATATCGAAGGAAGCCAGCGATCCGTCGCCACTCACGACAAACTCGATCACCAGGGCCGCCCGGTCTTCATTTTCGGCAAGCGAAGTGAGGTCCGTCGAGAGTTCCTCCGGCAGCATCGGGAAGATGCGCACGGCGGTGTAGACGGTCGTGGTCTCCGATTGAGCATGTTGGTCGATGGGCGATTCTCTATCGACGCTTCCCGCGACATCGGCGATTCCGACTAAGACGCGAATCCCCGCGTCCAAGCGCTCCGCGTATTCGATCTGATCCAGATCGCGCGATGTGTCGTTGTCGATCGAAGACCACAGCAGGTATCGCAGATCGCGCACGCCGGGAATCGGTAACACTCCGCGTGATCGGATGGCTGCGAGCTGTTCGCCGGTTCCGGGCGGAAAATCCGGCGAGAAGCCGTCCTGCAGCATCTCCTGGCGCGCGGCGGCCGCAAGATCGAAGTGGGCAAATGACATGACGAACGCAGGCTAGCATAGAGGTTCCAGAGCCGCCATGCCACCGCGCGACACATAAGCGCACAGCCACTCGAGAAACTGCGCGCGGCCCTGCTCGCCGGTATGCAGCCGCCGCGCCGTGGCGCAACAGGAGTTACTATGTTGTCGATAGCGGGCCAGGCATGCGGAACTGACAAACACAGACTCCGTCAGACATAGCTTGGCGTAGAAAACCTGATCGTCATAAAGACCGTGAAAGCATTCCTCGAATGCGCCCGCGCGCGTCACCGCCTCTCGGCGGACCAGCACCGTACAGGTACACGGCGTCGTGCTCTCATCCTGCAAGTAAGTGCGCAGTAACTCCGGAGGAGGGATGAGTGTATCTGTTCCAAGGTTAGGAATCACGGCGGGTACGACAAAGTCGCGAGTGCCGGGAGAATGGTCCCAGCTATACCAGCGCAGCGCTGCGCCGTAAGTCATGGCGGCTTCGGGATGCGCTTTTAGAGTATCCACCTGAAAGCGAAGCTTACCCGGCATCCAGGTATCGTCGGCATCCAACAAAGCGATTAGCTCCGCGCTGGAAGAGGCAATCCCGAGGTTCCTTGATGCGCTGCTTCCCCGATTCTGTCCGCCCTCATGCGCGACCAGCCGGATGCGCGGATCGCGCGCGCAGTATTCGGTAGCAATCGTGACCGTCTCATCCCGGGAGCCGTCATCGATCAGGACCATTTCCCAATCGGGGAAGTCAGTTTGCGCAAGCACGCTATCGATTGCTTCCGAAAGAAACGACGCCGCGTTGTACATAGGAGTGATGATGGAAACCGCCGGAAGAGCCATGAGGAGCGAAACTCTATGTTACGAGTGAGCGGCGGCGCTACAATACCTGCTGTTAGAGGCTCTCGCACTCATGGCCGCGCTCCCTGCTCAAGTCAAGATCGCACAGACTCCGAATCCACCCACTTTCCAGACCGTTTCCGAAGAGCGTCTGCATCGCAAGCAGCGCCTCGCATCGGCGTTTCGCCTCTTCGCGAAGTTCGGATTCAGCGAAGGCGTCGCGGGACACATCACCGCCCGCGACCCTGAGTTGACCGATCATTTCTGGGTGAATCCGTTCGGCATGCATTTCGCGCATATTCGGGTTTCCGATCTCGTGCTCGTGAATGCCTCCGGCGAGGTGGTGGAAGGCGATCGCCCCGTCAATGAGGCTGCTTTCGCGATTCACTCCCGAGTGCATGAAGCGAGGCCGGACGTGATCGCGGCGGCGCACGCGCATTCGCTGTATGGAAAAACGTGGTCCTGCCTCGGCCGCCTGCTCGATCCACTTACTCAGGATGCTTGCGCGTTTTACGAAGATCACAGCCTCTTCGCCGACTATACGGGCGTGGTCTATGACACGTCGGAAGGGGACCGGATCGCGGATTCTTTGGGCCATCGGAAAGCGGTCATTCTTCAGAACCACGGACTGCTGACGGTTGGGAAAACGGTTGACGAAGCAGCGTGGTTCTTCATCACGATGGATCGCGCGTGCCAATCGCAACTGATGGCGGAAGCCGCCGGTAAGCCCGTGCGGATTTCGCATGAGAGCGCGCAGATTGCGCAGAAGCAGGTCGGGAACCCGCGCGTGGGATGGTTCCAATACCAGCCGCTATGGGACCTCATCACCAGAGAGCAGCCCGACCTCTTCGACTAAGTGCCATTGCGTCGACTAGCCGGAAAAGTCGCGGTGGTGGCGGGGGCCAGCCGGGGTTGCGGACGCGGCATTGCCTTAGCACTCGGCGAGCAGGGCGCGAGCGTGTATGTCACCGGCCGTTCGATACGACGAGGTCCGCCGCCGATCGATGCAGCTCCCGGCACCATCGAAGACACCGCGGAGGAAGTCACGCGCCGGGGCGGCGTGGGGATCGCGGTGCAGGTGGATCACTGCGATGCCAAGCAAGTCGACAGGTTGATCGAGCGCGTGCAGGCGGAAGCAGGACGGCTCGATATTCTCGCGTGCGCTGTGTGGGGCGGCAACGAGCGTTTCGTGGATCCGATATGGAAGCAACCCTTCTGGAATTTGCCGGCGAGTCTGTGGGACGACTTCATGGACGCCGGTCCGCGGGCTTTTTGGCTGGCAGCGCGCGCTTCCGCGAAGCCGATGGCGGAGCAAGGTTACGGATTGATTGTGGCGATCAGCGAGCCGATGATCGCGCCCGATAAACTGAGCGGCAGTCCGCAGTGGGATCTGTTCGAGCACCTTCCGCATTACGCTCTGAACCGTTTGGTCGCGAGTTTGGCTGACGACGCGCGCAAAGCCGGCATCGCGATGGTGGCGCTGTTGCCGGGCTTTATGAAAACCGAGCGCGTGCAGGTGCATATGCGAGACGAAGCGCTGCAAAAGCTTTATCGATACGATCTGGCGGAATCCCCCGAATACACGGGCCGCGCCGTTGTTGCGCTGGCTTCCGATCCTGAAGTGCTGGCAAAGTCGGGCCAACTGATCTTCGTGGGAGATGCCGCGAAGGAATATGGATTCACCGACATCGACGGGCGCTACATCGAGAATTTCTACCGCGCGACGGGGCGGTTGTAATCGGCACTCCTGTAACTTCAATGTTCCGACACGCCGTCGTTAATCTGCAACGGATGAGAAAACTGACAATTTACGCCGGGATTCCGGCGCTGACTCTGATCGTGTTGTGTATGCGCTTCGCTACGGCAGCGGCACCGCGGGCAGAGACAACCGCGCGCATCGTGAAGGCTGCGGAAAATTTCCTTTCCACGCTCGACGCCGATGAGCGTCAGCATGTTCTTTACGCGTTCCACGACGATGGGCAGCGGCAGCGATGGTCCAACTTTCCGACCGGCGTCGTGCCTCGCGGAGGGATCAGCTTGAAGCAGATGACCGCGCCGCAGTGTGACGCCGCGATGAAACTCCTCGCCGATGTGCTCAGCCCCATGGGTCTCGAAAAGGTGAATCGCATCCGGCAGGCGGACGATGATTTCAAGGCGAACGGATCGAAGCGGGGGCCCGGTGGCCGCGGACCGGGAGGTCCTCCGCCGGGAGGCCAGAACGGCCCTCCTCGAATGCCGCCGGGAGCGAAAGGACCGATGCCGGAAGGGGATCTTTTCGGGAGCAGTCTTTACTACATCTCGTTTCTCGGGACGCCTTCGACGACGAATCCCTGGATGCTTCAGTTCGGCGGCCACCATCTTGCGCTGAACATTACGATCGCGGGGAGTAAAGGCGTGCTGACGCCAACGCTTACAGGAGCACAGCCAGCCTCCTTTCAACTGGATGGAAAAACCATTCGCCCGCTTGGACAGGAGAGTGATAAGGCGCTCGCGTTGCTGCAGTCTCTCAATGACAACCAGCGCAAGCAGGCGATTCTCGGCTATGAAGTTGCCGACCTTGTGCTGGGACCTGGACAGGATGGCAAGAAAATCGCTCCCGAGGGCTTGAAAGTTTCAGCCATGAATGACAAGCAGAAAGCCATGGTATTGGACTTGATCGCGGAGTGGGCCGGCATTCTGAACGACGGTTCCGCCGCTGCTACCATGTCCGAAATCAAGAATGACTTGAACGAGACGTGGTTTGCGTGGAGCGGCGCGGCGACCGGTGAAGCAGGGACCAACATCTCCGCGTACTATCGCATTCAAGGGCCGCATCTGGTGATCGAATACGCTCCTCAGCACGATGAGCCCACCAATCACATGCATACGATGTATCGCGATCCCACGAATGACTACGGCGGCGCAATCGCAAAACGATGAGAAGGAAGTTGGCTGCAATTGGCTTTTTCGCCGCGCTCGTTTGCGCCCGAAGTGCGCTTGCGCATCGGATTGACGAGTATCTGCAGGCGACGATTTTCTCCGTTGAAGAAAATCGCGTGCAGTCTTCCATGCGCCTCATTCCAGGTGTTCTCATTGCTTCGTCAGTGATCGCCGATATCGATCGCGACGGCGACGGCGCTTTCTCCGCCGACGAGGAGAGGTCTTATTCCCAGCGCGTGCTCGATGATCTCACCATCACGATCGACGCCACTCGCATTCGTCCGAAGCTGGTCTCATGGAGCTTTCCCATAGCGGCGCGGTTGCGGGACGGTATGGGGGAAATCCACATCGAATATGAACTCAAGCTGCCTCCCACCGCGGTAAATAAAGGCGTTGGTCGAAGGGTCATCGTCGAGAACCATCACCGCAGCGATGCTTCGGTCTACCTCATGAACGCTCTGACGCCCGAGGACCCGCGCATTGTCCTTCGGGACCAGAAGCGGAATCCGAAACAAACGCGCTATGAATTGGATTTCCGACGGCAGAGCGGTGTTGGGGTTGGGGCGACGCCGCCGATGCCATGGAATCAGGCTCGCGTCTGGCTAGCCGGGATTCAGGTGACTGACCTCTTCCGTTTGGGAATGCGTCATATCGCGGAGGGTTCGGATCACTTGCTTTTCTTGCTGGCATTGCTGTTGCCCGCGCCGCTGCTTCTCATGGACGCGAACTGGGGTGCTCCGGCCGGTGTCCGGCGGAGCTTGCTTCGCATTCTGGGGATCGTCACCGCGTTCACGGTCGGTCATTCCATCACGCTCAGCGTGGCGGCATTCGGCGCGATTCGCGTTCCCAGCCGTCTGATCGAAGTGCTGATTGCCGTGTCCATCTTCGTCTCGGCGTTGCATGCGCTGCGTCCGCTCTTTCCTGGCAAAGAAGCGCTGATTGCGGGCTCCTTCGGCCTCATTCACGGCGTGGCTTTCGCGGCGACGCTGGACCGGTTGGGCTTCGGACGTTGGGAGCGCTTAGCAGGCATTTTGTCGTTCAACCTCGGCATCGAAACGATGCAGATGCTTGTGGTCGCCGCCGTGTTGCCCTCATTGATGCTGTTGAGCCGCACGCCCGCGTATCCAATTTTCCGCATCGGCGGAGCGGTTTTCGCTGGGGCGGCCTCGGCGGGATGGATGGTTGAGCGACTCTTCGGGTGGAATGCCGGCGTGGACACGTTTGTGAACGCGTGCGCGCGGCATTCCGTTTCGATGGCCGCGAGTTTGTTTGTGATCAGCGTTGCGTGCAGACTGCTGACAGCCCGTTCCGCCGCGATCCTTGTTGGACGTCCTGGCAACGCTTACGCCGCTCGATGACGAATTACCGGAGATTGAAGACCTGCGCCCCCGCGCCGTTGACCTCTCGTCGAACTGCTCAATCATCAGTCCTTCTGCGCCACTAGTTTGATGAGCCGCACTCTTCCTTCGCGAAGGTTCTGCCCGAAGTTGGCGGCTGATTGACGAATGCCGGGGCCGACCAGCGCCGGAAAGCTTAGTGGATTGTCGACCGGCGGGCCAGCAGCGCGCTGATCGAACCAAGTGATTCCCTGGCCGGTCGCGTCCACTTTGCTGACGATGCGAAATCCCGCGGCTGCAAGCGCCGAAAGCACATCATCTTCGGTCGACAGGAAATTGATCGTCGCGTCGTGCGCCCACGGTACCGGATAGAGCACCGGCGCATTCTCTCCGGCGATGGGATCGTACATCGCGAACCGGCCGCCCGGCTTCAACACGCGGTAGACGCCTCGATAGAGCTGCTCTTTATCGTCGATGTTCATGGCTACATGTTGTGTCCAAGCATGATCGAACGAAGCGGAATCGAACGGCAGATCGGTTGCGTCGCCTTGGACGAAACGTGTTTTGTCGGCCAACGCAGTGCGCATCGAGAGCATATCGGCGATCTCGACATACATGGGTGTCAGCTCAATGCCGGTGACCTGGCAGCCGCGCTCGGCCGCCAAATAGCGTGCGGGGCCTCCCAGACCGGAACCGAGGTCAAGCACTTCATCACCCGGCTTTACACCGAGCGCGTCCGCCATATCCGTGATAGCCGAGAGCCCACCCACATGAAATTGATCTACTTGAGCAAGAGCCGAATACGGCACGCGATCGTCGCCGTCGTATCCCGTGGCGGTAAGCGCGGCCTTCAGTCGCTCAGGCAGCCCTTCCATCGTGTAGCGCTGCTGGACAGGATTCAATGTAGCCGTATCGGACAGATTCATCTGTGAGTCCTCTTTCTCAAGCGCCAAATGCAGCCCGGTTTTTCTGGACGTACTCGCTAATCGACATCGGTTTTCGCCCGGTGATGCGTTCCACTACATCGTTCGTGCCCGCGAACAAATTATTGTGATGATCGTTGGCGGCTTCCCTTAAGTGCTGGCTTTGAAAAGATTCGCCGCTGGCGTTCGGCGTACTTGTTTCCGCATAGCCACTGAAGGAATCGTTCCGCGCGACCTTGCCAGCTTGCGAAGCGAACGATTGCATCATGGCGTCGAAGGGCACTTGCTGATGGCGAAGCGGGCGCTGAAGCACTCGGCCGGTCTCATGAATGATTTCGTCGAACGTCATTTCGACGGGACCTAAGAGCGGATACGTATGGCCCGAGTGCCGCTCCGGGTCTTGCAAAACGGCGGCGATCACACGGCCTTGATCTTCGGCCGCGATCAGGGCGCTCCTCCCAGGTCCATATGCCGTGTACACAATTCCTTGCTGAATCATGGGCGAGAGATACAGCAGCCACTCAGCGAAAAATCCGGGGCGGAGATGGACTGTGGGAACACCGCTCCAATCGAAAACTCGCTCGGACACCCAATGTGAAAACGAGGCATGACTGCCCGCGTCCTTACGCGCGATTACCTGCGACATGTTGACCACTACGCGGGTGCCCGCGTCCTTTGCGGCCTGCGCGAAATAGGCGGTGGATTCGACGATTCCCGGCGAAAGAGGAAAACAGAAATAAGCACCGGTGACCCCTTGCAGAGCGGCGGCAACATCGCCGAACCGGGTGAGATCGCCATACACCACTTCAACGCCCTGCGCTTCCAACTGCTGAGATCGTTCGTCCTTTCGGTGAGCTATGGCGCGCACTCTTTGACCGGAAGATTGCAGCGCCGATATGGCCTCGCGCCCGGTGGCTCCGGTTGCGGCGGTAATCAGGTAGATGCGATCGCTCATGCTGTGGTCCTCCTCGTTTCTTGACGTGTTAAATCGGCGTAATTCATTCTTCGAACGCTGCCTATGGTGTGCGACTCCCGCCATGCGGGATCCGCCATCGCGTAGCGCGCATTTGCAGGAATGGGGAACTCCATCTTGCGGTCGTAGCGCTTGATGTCATAGCCGGGCGCCATCGGCACGTACAGAAATTCGCCAAGCACTCGCAGGAAATTTGCGAAGGACCGCCGATTGATAGGAAGCTCCGCATAACGCTGCACCGTTACCGAGAAGTCTTCGGCGGGCTTGCCGGTCACTCTCAACACGTGATCAGTCGGCGCGCTGAAACCGAAAGCGCCCTGGTTGTGGTCTTCGATGTAATGCCGGAGACTGCTGACCTGGAATGCCGGCGCCCCCTGAAGCCGCGCTGCCTTGTACATCATCCACGCGGGCATTCGAACCGGCTTGACCTTGCGGCCCAGCACCTGTTCGATCACTTCCACCATCTCCGCGATGGTCATCGCTTTCGGCCCCGTGATGCGATAAGTTTTGCCCGCGTGCGGGTCAGGATTCATCAGCACGGCAGCCACAACGCGCGCGATGTCTTCATTCGAAGGCGGAGCATTGCTCCCCGCGGCTGGGAAGACCGGAAGAATGCCGAGATGCACCGCCAGATACAGAACGCGGAGATAGTTGTCGGCGAACCACCCGGGATTGACAATGGTCAATTGCAGATCGGGCGTCATGCAAAATAACTGGTCCGTGAGCCAGATATTCCGCGTCATCCATGACGGATGCGACGGACTCGACAGCCACTGGCTCATCAACACGGCCGATCGCAATCCAACTTCTCGTGCCGCCACTGCCAGCGCGACCGAGCTTTGAATCATGTAGGGCTGGATCGGAGGGCAGATGTAGGCGCTGCTCACACCGCGCATGGCGGCGATCAGTTGCTCTGGATCGTAAAGATCGGCCGTCACGACTTCCGCGCCAAGCCGCGCCAGCGCTTCACTGCGAGAGTCCTTGCGCCGGACCGCCGCTCTGACCGGCCACCCGGCGTCTCGCAATTCCTTCACGACCAGGCTGCCGGTCTTGCCTGTCGCGCCGGTGACAAAGATTGGGTCTCGCTTGGTCGCGCTCATCGCATCTCCTCTGGGTAGCTAAAAACCGCTACATTTGTTATGATTACAATCATCATGATTGTAATGATTACAGGCATAATCATAAAAGTCAAGCGCCAATTTTTTGGGGGAGCGATCGTATGAAAGTCACAAAGCAGAAAGCCGCTGAAAATCGCGCCGCTGTTGTTACCGCAGCCAGCCGGCTTTTTCGCGATCACGGTTTTGTAAGCGTGGGACTCAACGAGATTTCGTCGTCCGCCGGTTTAACCAACGGGGGCTTTTACCGGCAATTCGAGTCGAAGGAGGCCTTGTTCGCCGAGGCCTGCCGGGAAGCGCTACAGCAGGCGGCGGGAACGCGCGCCTCCTTGGTTCGCAGTGCGCGAGGTCACCGCGCTTACCGGCGAGGTTACTTAAAAGAGCAGATGCAAGAGCGCGCTTACTGCCCGGCGGTCACTTTGGGAGCCGACGTATCGCGCGGCGATGCAGCCACACAGGCGGCTTTCGCGGAGGGCCTCGAAAAACTGCTCGGGGCCGGAGGTCACAAGAGGGGAAGTAAGGAATGGAATCGGGACACGGCTGAGATGGCGCAGTTGATGGGCGCGCTGCTGATGGCTCGCGCGGTACGCACCAGCGATGCCGGGTTGGCCAAAGCCATTGTAGATGCGGTGATAGAGAGCCCCATGACGCTAGACCAGGAGAATCGCGTTCCTTCATCGCGCGAAAGTGCAAGGTGAGTTCCGTCGCGCGCGGGTCTATTGCTTCTGCTCGGCCGGTCCGCGGCGTGCGTTTCGAGTCGATCGACATTCTGCGCGGCTTAGTGATGATCATCATGGCGCTCGATCATACGCGCGACTATTTCTCCGGCGCGGCGTTCGATCCGACCGACCTCACGAAGACCGATGCGTTTTGGTTTTTCACTCGCTGGATGACGCACTTCTGCGCGCCCGTATTCGTGTTCCTCACGGGCACGAGCGCCTTTCTCGCTTACTCGAAGGGAACGCTCAGCCGCTCCCCGTTTTCCCTGTTCCTCATGAGTCGCGGCCTTTGGCTCGTTTTTCTTGAGGTGGCGGTCATCTCACCCCTGGGGTGGAGTTTTCGTCTGGATGGCGCATTTACGCGGCTGCAAGTCATCTGGGTAATCGGTCTGTCGATGATCGTTCTCGCCGCTCTTGCAAGGCTGGTGACACCCGGGACGATCGGCTGGATCGGCGTTTCGATGATCGTGTTCCACAACGTCCTCGATGGAGCACGAAGCGCCTGGCTGGGGCCTCTGGCTGGGACGTGGAGGCTTCTGCATCAGTTTGCCATGTTCCAACCCTTACCCGGCAAGGTGATTATGTCGATCTATCCGCTGATTCCCTGGGTAGGCGTGATGGCGCTCGGTTTCGGATGCGGCAAAGTCTTTCTCGATTCCCCGACACGGCAGCGCAAAATGTTTCAGTGGTGCGGATTCGCGATGATCGTAATTTTTCTCGTATTGCGGCTCACGAACTTTTATGGCGATCCGATGCCGTGGGGCCAGCAAAAAACCGGCTTGTTGACATTCCTTTCGGTGCTCAACACGACTAAGTATCCGCCTTCACTTTTGTATCTCTGCATGACTTTAGGACCGGCGGCATTATTCCTGGCATGGTGCGAGAGGATGCCGAAGAAGCTGAGCGGTCCGCTTGCTACGTTTGGATGCGTGCCGCTTTTTTATTACCTGCTGCATCTGCCGCTGATTCACGGTCTGGCTGTATTGCTCTCCGAAATTCGATACGGCAGTGCGGTTTGGCTATTCCAGGATCCTTTGATTGCTAACCGCTCAGCCCATCCCTTGCCCCATGACTATGGTTACAGCCTCGGGGTGATTTGGCTTATCTGGATTTGTATCGTGTTACTTCTTTTTCCGCTTTGCCAGTGGTATGCGGGTGTGAAGAGGGCGAGTGGGAACCGGTTTTTGCGATATCTGTGATTGTCTTGGCGCGATTAACCGGCGGTCATGCCGCCATCGACCGGTAACTCCACGCCCGTCACGAAGGACGATTGGTCCGACAATAGCCAAATGATGGAGTGGGCGAGTTCCTCGGGTGTGCCCATGCGTTTCAGCACTTGCTGCGCCACCGCCTTCTCATTCGCGTCGGAGGAGCCCGCCTGAAAGGTGCGGTTCATCTCTGTGTCGACAGTGCCCGGCAAAATTGCGTTCACGCGGATATTGTGTTTCCCGAGGTCTGCCGCGGCGCCACGTATCAAGCCGCCGAGACCGGATTTGGCGGCCGCATACTCACAAAGCGCGGGGTAGGCTTTCCACGCGGCGGCCGAGGAGATGACAACGATGGAGCCGGGCCGGGCCGCGGCGACCATGGCGGCCGCCTGATATTTGACGCAAAGAAACGCGCCAGTCAGATTGATCGCGATGACTTTGTTCCAATCTTCCAAAGTCAAGTCACCGATAGCTTTAAGATTGCTTGAAGTACCCGCGCAATTGGCGGCGCCATCGAGTCCTCCGAAGGCCGACACTGTTTTCGACACCATGTTTTTGACCTGTTCCTCGTCGGAAACATTCGCCGCGACGCCGATCGCCTTACCGCCCGACGCCACGATCTCGTCGGCGGTGGACTTCGCTTTATCCTCTTTGACGTCGGCGGCGGTGACTGACGCACCGAATCGACCGAGCACTAAAGCCGTCTCACGGCCGATACCGCCGCCCGCGCCGGTGATGATGTACGACTTTCCAGCAACGGATTCCATGTTGAACCTCCCCAGGGTAAGAACCGTATGTCTTCGTGTGAAAATGCCCTCAAGCCGAATCGGCGCTTGCAGGCGTGTTGGGACTCCGTACTACGCGGCACTCCTCTTCCTCATTCTCCAAATCGGACATCAGATTTTGACTGAACTTTGGTTCGGGAACTGACCTGACCAGAAGGTATTCATTTCAAAACGCCCCACACCCTAACCCTTCGTCTAGCCGCCAGCCACCCGAATGCCTGATACCACGCTCCAGAATTCCGCGCGATCCTGAGAGCGGAGAAGGTTCAAGATATGCCAACAGGATTCGAAGATTTGAGCGCGCTGTCACATTCGTTGACGAACACCGTCGCCAACGCGGCCCGCTTTGTTGTAGCAGTAAATGGAAACGCCCGGCTTGCAGCCAGCGGTGTCGTCTGGAGCGATGGCGTCATCGTCACTGCGGACCACACCCTGCGCCGGGATGAAGACATCACCGTGGTTCTGCCAAACAATCAGACCGTCCTCGCGAAGCTGGTGGGACGCGATCCCGGAACCGACTTAGCCGTCCTGCAGGCCGAGACTCGCGGCATCGCCACGGCGTCATTCGCCTCCACTGCATCCCTGCAAGTGGGAAATATGGTTCTCGCTGTCGGGCGTCGCGGGGAAAATGGGCCGTGCGCCAGTCTCGGAGTCATCAGCGCGCTCGGCGGCCCTTGGCGCACCTGGCGCAACGGGCAGATCGGTCAATTCGTTCGTGCCGACCTCAACCTCTACCCCGGCAGCTCCGGCAGCGCTCTGGTCGATACCAAAGGTGAAGTCATCGGCATCAACAGCGCCGGACTCACGCGCAACTGGAGCGTCACCGTCCCGAAGGAAACCGTCGATGCCGTCATCCAATCGCTCCTGACCCACGGTCACGTCACCCGCGGCTTCCTCGGCGTCGGTCTGCACCCCGTTCGCTTGCCCGATGGACGCAGCGGCTTGATCGTGCTCAGCGTCGATCCCGAAGGTACCGCCGCTAAATCCGGTCTTCTCATCGGCGATGTGGTGCTAACGCTGGAAGGCCAGGCCATCGAAGACACCGACGACGTGCAATCGCATCTCAATCCGGAGCAGGTCGGAAAGAACATCGCAGCGTCCGTCTATCGGGCAGGCGTCGTGCATGAACTTTCGCTGCTAGTCGGAAGCCGTCCCCGAGGATCGCGGTGACCTCCCCGGAGCCTGTAAGCGCGGAGCTTGTCAGTGCGAAGCTTGCGGGGCTTGTCGCGCGCCTGCGCCCGGTCAGCGTGTCGATCCAGGAGCCCGATCACGGCGGCGGTTCAGGAGTCATCTGGACCGCTAGCGGGCTCATCGTCACCAACGCTCACGTGGTGCGTTCTTCCCAACCGCTCGTGATCTTGAACGACGGCCGCCAATTCCGCGCCTCCGCGGTCATTCACGATCGCAAACGCGATCTCGCCGTCCTCCAAATTCCCGCCGCTTCCCTGCCCTTTGCGGGAATTGGCGACTCGCAAATCGCACAAGCGGGCCAGCTCGTATTCGCCGTAGGAAACCCGCGTGGAATCACGGCCGCGGTGACTTCCGGTGTCATCTATTCGAACTCAGGCGGACGTTGGATCCAGGCCAGCGTCCGTTTGGAGCCCGGCAACAGCGGCGGACTGCTCGCCGATGCCGAAGGCCGCGTCATCGGCATCAACACCATGATCCAGTCCGGGCTCGCATTGGCGATTCCCGCCCACGCGGTCGAGGCGTTCCTTCAAGCCTCGCGCATTTTCAGAAAGGCTCATGCCGCTTAATCGAAATCCTAATAGCAGCTCCGTCAACTGACCGCGCTCCAGCAGCACATCCACCTCTGTCGGTAGGTCCCGCTTCGGCACGTTTCGCGCGCGTCCGCGTCACCGAGCTGCAATTACAAATATTGTTTCGAAGCAAAAGCCTGCGGCCAAAGGTCTGTTCAGTACCAATGCTGAATATGATTTCCTCCCTTCGCGAATCCGAAACGGGGGAGTCTCTCGTAAGACGGTTCGTCTGTCCCGGCCAAGTTTTCTCGCTGGAAGGCCTCGGAACAGAACATGGAGAACCATCTTGATCGACAAAGAGAAGCAGCAAGCGAATCGGCGCGGGTTTGTGAAAGCTTTAGGGGCAACTGGCGCCGCGGGCGCGTTATTCTTCGCAAGCGGCACGAAGGCCAGGGCTCAAGGGACCATCACCGATGTGGACATTGTGCAGTTCGCCTTGAATCTGGAGTACCTGGAAGCGGAGTTTTACTCGGTAGCCACGACCGGAAAGACGATCGCCCAATTAGGGCTGGGGGTGGGCGGTTCCGGAACATTCGGGCCGACCACCGGGGGCAAGAAGGTTACCTTCTCGAGCGGTCTCACGTTTCCTGCCCGCGTGGCGCTGGAAATTGCCTCGGACGAGCGGGCTCACGTACACTTTCTCCGGGAGCTCCTGAACGGCATGGGTGTAATTCCCATTGCGAAGCCCGCCATCAACCTGGACGCGCTTGGGATCGGGTTTAACAGCCAAGCCGAGTTTTTCACCTTGGCGCGGGCCTTCGAGGATGTCGGCGTCACGGCCTACGCCGGAGCGGCTCCGCTGCTGACCACGCCAGACATCCTGGGATATGCCGCCGAAATCTTGGCGGTGGAATCGCTGCATTCGGGAAATATTCGTTTGCAGGTCGCGAACATGAATATCCCGACGTCGGCCCTGGATGGGGTCGACATCCTTCCGCCGCCGTCGGGTACTCAGTTCTTCCCTACCGACAACAACGCACTTGTCAAGACCCGAACGCCCGGTCAGGTGCTGGCGATCGTTTACGCGGCCGCTAACGCCATGAGCGGAGGTTTCTTCCCGGCGGGCGTGAACGGTACGATCAACATGTCCACCAATCCGGCATAGGACGGATTCTTGCACAGCGGGTTTCTGGCGCGGTCTTCTGCCGGAAACCCGCGCCGCATCCCTATAGCGGAGTGGATTGTCCCCCGTGTAGCCGTACTTGTTCCAGCCCTGCGGATCGGTCAGATCGTGGGGGAACCTCTTCGGGTCAGGCGACGTAAACCTTCCCTCGCCCCACTGAAATACCGCGACCCGGAATAATACAGCCCCGTCTCCGCTCGCGCTTCTGCCCGTAAACTTACTCAGCACCGTGTCCGGCGTCGTCGGATACGTATACCCCGCATTGGCGATTCCCGCCCACGCGGTCGAGGCGTTCCTTCACGCTTCGCGCATTTTCAGAAAAGCTCATGCCGCGGCTTGTGGTGAACGGGATCACAAATCTCGGGCATGGCTCGCAGTTGTAGGCGTAAATAACCCGGGAATCCCCTGAAATGAGCGTGGAATCACCCCATATAGGCCCGGAATTGGCCCAAAATCGCAACCATTCGCCCCCTCCCTAATCCTTCGTCTAGCCGTTAGCCACCCGAATGCCTGATACCGGCTTCCGGGATTCCGCGCGATCCTGAGATCGTAGAAGATTCAAGACATGCCAACCGCATCGGAAGACTCGATCGCGCTCTCACGTTCTGCCGTCACCCATGCGCCGCGCTTCGTCTCCACGCAACTTGCGCCTGCCCAGCTCCAGGTAACGCCGCCCGTTTCCAGAAAGGCTCATTCCGCTTGATCTCGGTCCTGGTGGCAGCTTCGTCATCTGTCGTCCGCGCGGGTCTGGAAGCCCTGGCGCGCAGCGATTCCGCCGTTGAAGTGGTCGGCACCGCCGGCCTTGGCGATGACTTGCAGCGCAAGGCCGCGGAGCTGGCCCCGGACGTCATTCTGGCGGAAGTGGATGGGCCGGGTGTCGACCTCGCGCAGGCGCTCCCGCGCTCCCAAATCGTCCTCTTGGCGAATGAAAACGCCCTGCCGTTGATTCGCGGCGGCGTGCGCGCTGTGCTGCCGCACGGCGTGTCGGCCCGCGAGCTTGCCCTGACCCTGCAAGCCGTCGCCGCCGGTCTGATCGTCATGCACCCGGACGGAATCGATACCGCGCAAGGCGAACACACCCTGTCCTCGTCCTCGAACGGACCGCTGAGTAACCGTGAGGTGGAGGTGCTGCGAATGCTCTCCGAAGGCCTCGCCAACAAAGAGATCGCCTATCGTTTGGGAATCAGTGAACACACCGTCAAGTTCCACGTGGCGTCGCTGTTCCACAAACTGAATGCCTCCAGCCGCACCGAAGCCGTCACCTTGGGCGTGCGGCAAGGGCTGATCCTGCTCTAGCGCTATTCGTGCGGGCGATTGGCCCCGGTAAGCCGGAACATCACCCGTGGACTCTCGCGCCAATCCGCGTTCAGCCCGATCCGCATCACTTCGATCTCCGGGATCAGGGATCGAAGAATCACTTCGGTGCTCGGATGAAAATCGAGAGACGGAGCGATCAGCAGCAGACGCGGTGGATCGCGGCGCAACTCCATTCCGGGGAAGTATCCGAAACGGGAGAACTCACCGCGGTCGAGATGCCACTTCACCCGCAGCCAGTAATCGAGTGCCTGCAGCGGCAGGTGCAGGTCCTGGGACGCCTTGAGTTCCAGCACCGCGAGGCGGCCTTGGCCGTCTACGGCCAGCAGATCGAGAATCGTGCGCTCCTGACCGGCAATCGCCGGAACTTGGCCGTAAACCGGATGCGCCAGCAGCGATGCGTCCATTACCGCCAAATGGCGGCGGACCACGCTCTCCAGCCAGGCCTCCGGGTTTTGCTGATAGACCAGCGTCGTTCGCGGTGCGTATTCGGTGCGCATCGCGGAAAGGCTGGCGGCGATGGCGCTCGCTTCCGGCCACGTCATCGGTTCACGGCTGTTGCCGAGTTTGCCGTCCGTATACCGCGCGAACTCGAGCCCGTTCACCCGCAGACTGGTAGCGCCGTTGGCGAGCGCCACAAACTCTGCGTGCTCCACCTCCCACGGAAGGTGAGTCGCATGACGGCAGGGCTCGAGCTGCGTGGCGACATTGCCGTAATTGCGCGGGTCCAGGAGCATGGCAAAATCGTCCTCGGAGTAGACGTACATCGCGAATTGGGTTCGCGAAGAGTCGAAGAGCGGGAGGTAAAAGCTGAGCATCGGAGCCACCGGCGAGGGCGCCCAGAAAACCAGCGCTTCTACGGTGCGCTTCGGATTGCGAGCGCGCACGTAGTCCAGCCAGATCAGGCCGAAGCTCAGCATGGATGGAAAATCGGCGCACTCCGGGGGCGCGCTGATCGCCGCCAGAACGCCGCTGCCCCGCGTAAGTACGGCGCGCGGATAAGCGGGCGAAAGCGTATGTTCCAAATCGGTCTCGCTGCTGATCCCGGCAATGCGCCACTCGGGAAACTCGCGGGCCAGCATGCGGCGGAAGCGCTCGCGAAAGACCAGGCGCGAGCCGCGGCGCTCCCACTCCTGCGTCCTCGGATGCGCCATGTCGATCAGGTGCAGCTCGCCTTCGCGTCCGCCGAAGCGCAGGACGGAGAGCAGCAGCTTCCCGCGTTCCGCGCGCTCGATATCGCGGATCTTGCGCACCAGATTGCGCGTGTCGTCCCACGCCTGAAGCACCAGATATCCGCGCTCTTCGTCCAGTGCATACCGCTCCGGTTCGAGTTGCAGTAGTGCCTCGCCCGGCTCAATCAGCGCGGGACGGCGCGCGTTCGCGAGGAACCGTTCGATCTGGGCGCGGATCTCGGCCGCGCTCGCGGGTGCCTTGGCGTGCATACTGGGGGAGTACCGGCCATCCGCGCTTTGTCTCCCGTGGCACCCGGATTGCTGTCTGACGGATGTGCGAGTTCTAGCCTTCTTTTGTACGACATTACTGTATACTTCCCTGCCCTATGCTTCGCTGAGCCTCGCGGCGGAGAGTGCCTCCAAGCCGGTCAGCGCGGATGAGGTGAATAACGGCGCGACAAGCGAAGAAGTGAATCCGCAGTCTTCAGGCTCGGCCACCCTGCGCGCACAGATCCTTCTCGATCGCGCGCACTTCTCTCCCGGTCAGATCGATGGGCGCTATGGCTTGAATCTGGGCCGGGCGATTGAAGCCTATCGCGTGGCCAACGGCCTGCCGTCCAGCCCCAACGTCGATGCCGAGATGTGGACCAAACTCAATCAGGACACTGCTCCCGCGCTCCAGCAATACACGCTGCAGTCGGAAGATGTATCCGGCCCGTACACGCCCAACATCCCGTCCAGCATGATGGCGCAAGCCAAGCTGCCGGCTCTGAACTACCGCAACGCGCAAGAGGGATTGGGTGAAAAGTTCCACTGCTCGGCGGCATTGCTGGCCGCTCTCAATGCGGGCAAGGACCTCACCCAGAGCGGGACTCAGATCGTGACGCCCAACGTCGTCGTCAGCGCGCCTTCCGGTCACGTCTCCAAAGTGACGGTGAGCAAGAATCGGGGCGTCGTGCAGGCTCTGGACGAATCCGGCAAAGTGCTGGTCACCTATCCGGCCACCATGGGAAGCGAGCACGATCCCCTGCCCCTCGGAGATTGGGAAGTTGTGGAAGTTCGCAAGTATCCTTACTTCCATTACAACGCGAAGCTGTTCTGGGACGCGAAAGACAAGAACCAGCGCGCCGTCATCAAGCCTGGGCCGAACAATCCCGTCGGCGTGGTGTGGATGGGGTTATCGAAAGAGCACTACGGCATCCACGGCACCGAACATCCCAATACCATCGGCCACACCCAGTCTCACGGCTGTATCCGGCTGACCAATTGGGATGCGATGGAATTGGCGGGAATGATCACCAAAGGAACGCCTGTAACCCTGCAGGAAGATTGACGTGGGCGGTTTCGCGCGTTTCACCATTCTCTTTGTCGCGCTGGTCTTAGCGGCGCTCACAACTTATTTGTACTTTGTCCACCGGACCGCAGCCCCCACCGAGCCCGTGCCCGCGCCGCCCCCGAATAGTTCCATGACGCCCCTGTCACCGGCACCTGCGTCAGCCGCTCCGGTCGCAACCTCGCCTCGCGAGATGGAAGCGCCGCCTGACATCAACGGCCTGAACTTCCCGGAAGTGTCTGTCCCCGGCACGGAAATAGCTGCCCCGGTGCCGCCCTCGAAGCCGGCATCAAATGACTATGTCAGCGAGCTGGCGAGCCGTCACTTAAGCCTGCCGATCGAAAACCTGCCAGCCAGGGAACTGTACGATAGCTTCAACGACGCGAGAGGCGGGTCGAAACATGAGGCCACTGACATCATGGAACCCGTTGGCACGCCCGTGCACGCCATCGATGAAGGGAACATCGTCAAGCTCTTCACCAGTAAAAAGGGCGGTCTGACTATCTATCAATTCGATAACTCCCAGAAGTATTGCTACTACTACGCCCATCTCGATCGCTACGCGGATAACATCAAACAGGGCATGCTCGTGCGAGCCGGTGAAATCATCGGATATGTGGGAAGTACGGGCGACGCGAATGCCGCTAGCCCGCACCTGCACTTCGCCATCTCGTTGCTCGATCCCGACAAGAAGTATTGGAAGGGTACGCCGCTGAATCCTTACCCTCTTCTTGTCAAGCTTGCCTTACCGGCAAAGTGAGTCCGGCAAAGTGAATGCCGAAAATTTTGCCGCCGCATTATCCCGCGTTCAAGAGCGCATCGCGAATGCTGCTGCGCGCGGCAATCGGCCGCTCGATGCTATCGAACTGTTGCCGGTCACCAAAGTGTTTCCCGCGGAAGCGATCCGCACCGCGTACGATCACGGCCTGCGCGCGTTCGGAGAGAACTATGTGCAGGAGTTCGAAAGCAAACACCCCGCCGTGGCGGACCTTACCGGCGCGCGCTTTCATCTGATCGGACATCTGCAATCCAACAAGAGCCGTAAAGCAGCGGAGTTATTCAGCGTGATCCAAACCGTGGATTCCGCCAAACTCGCCCGGCGTTTAGACGATACCGGCGTGCCGCTCGAAGTCATGATTGAGGTCAAACTCTCTCGCGAGGAATCGAAGTGGGGTGTTCCCGAAAGCGCGCTGGGCGAGGTTGTCGACGCCGTGCGCGCTTGCCGCAATCTCACACTGACCGGCCTGATGACCGTGCCGGAATGGTCGGAAGATGCCGAGCGATCGCGGCCCGCCTTCGCCCGTCTTCGCGAATTAGCCGAAAAGTACAGTCTGCCGAAGTTGTCGATGGGGATGTCGAATGATCTGGAAGTCGCCATCGAAGAGGGTTCCACCCTGGTGCGCGTCGGAACGGCGCTGTTCGGGAGCCGTAAGCGGGCGTGACCGTCGGATACCATGCTCCCCCCCGGCGTGCTAAAACGGGGGTAGCGGATTATGCTGCCGCGCTTCTCGGCGCGCTGAAAAACCGGGGGAGCGTCGAGCCGAACGCGGTCTCCGCGGACGTTCATCTCTACCATTTAGGCAACAACCAATTGCATCGCTCGATTTATAAGATGGCGATCGAGCAGCCCGGAGTAGTCATCCTTCATGACGCGGTGCTTCATCATTTCTATTTGGGAGCCTTCGAACAGGATCGCTACGTGGAAGAGTACATCTATAACTACGGTATGTGGGAAGCGGACTTGGCGCGCCAGCTTTGGTGCGAGCGCGCCGCGTCCGGCATGGATATCCGATACTTCCGGCGGCCCATGCTCAAGCGGGTAGGCGAGCGTTCCCAAACCGTGGTTGTCCATAATGGCGCGGCACTCTCGGCCATGCGGGAACATGCACCGGGCGCTCACATCGTCGAGATCCCTCACTTGTTCGAAGCGCCGCCGGCAAACATAGAGGATCGCAGCCGTGTTCGCGCCCGGTTCAAACTCCCGGACGAGGCTTTCGTGTTTGCGGTTTTCGGCTACTTGCGCGAGTCCAAGCGCATCCTCCCGATCCTGCAATGTTTCGAGCGTCTGCATCGCGAGTATCCGCGCGCCCGTCTTCTCCTCGCGGGCTCTTTCGCGTCGCGGGATTTAGAACGCGCAGTGGAACTTTGGCTGCCGCATCCCGGCGTCGTCCGCGTGGACCATCTAAATGACCGCGACCTTTGGAGCGTCATGAATGCAATCGATTGCGGCCTGAATCTCCGCGACCCCGGCGTGGGCGAGACCTCGGGAATCGGAATCCGCCTCATGAGCCTGGCCAAGCCCGTGATCTTTACCGATGGGCCGGAGATCGCGGAGATCCCGCTCAACGCCTGCATTCGAATATCGAAAGGAGCGGAAGAGGCCGCCCAGCTTGCGGCGTATATGAAGGTGCTGATCACGCTTCCCGAGGTGGTTCGGGAAGTTGGCGAACGCGCGTCGCGGCACATCCGGTATCATCATTCGCTAGACCGGATCGCGGATCGATTTTGGGAAATACTATGCGCCGCGCGCCCCCCATCACACTAGTCGCCGCAATGATCGCCGCCGGTTGCCTGCTCATCGGGGATGCGCCGGACCAACCGGAACCATCCTATATATGGACGCCCATGCGGGATCAGGTCAAGCTCGCCGCGCTTCTTTTTCGCCCCAGCAAGGGTGGGCGGCTGCCCACCATCCTGTTGCGCACTCCTTATCGGAAGTTGATCGCGGTGAACGCCCAACTGCCGGTCTACCTCGCTCACGGATACAACGTGATGTATCAGGACGTGCGGGGAAGAGGTGAATCGGAAGGAAACTTTACACCCTTGACTCAGGAAGCGCCGGATGGGGACGACACTATCAACTGCATCGCGGCGCAGCCCTGGTCGAACGGCAAAGTGGCGATGACCGGCGGATCCTATCTCGGCTTCGCGCAATGGAAAGTCGCCGTCTGGAATAACCCGCACTTGAAAGCCATCTTCCCGATCGTCTCCGGCGATGACGATTATCGCGATCGCTTCTACTCTCCAGGCGGAGGGATGAAGTGGGGACACCGCCTGGACTGGGCTTCGACAAACCTGCGTGCGCCGGATTTCCAGCCTCCGCCTTTTCGCAGCTTCATCTGGACGCTCCCGCCCCGGCGTTCCGACCAGGTAGTGACCGGCCGATCGATCAATATGTTGCAGGCCGCCTTCGATCATCCGTCTTATGACCAGTTTTGGAAGAGCGTCAGCGCGCGGGAACGCCTGAAATTCTGTAGAGTGCCGGTCTTCAGCGCGGGCGGCTGGTACGACAACTACGTGGAAGGCGATCTGGACGCCTTTGCCACACTGCGTAAGCTGACCGGCATCAACCGTATCGTGATCGGGCCGTGGCCGCATAGCATGGAGGGCCCGGTTTCGACCGCCAACCTTCCTTCCGCAAGTACCTCGATCGTATGGAGAATGCGAATCGATTGGTTCGACCAGTGGTTGAAAGGGAAAGAAGAGCCCGGCGTCTCGGCTGCGCCGGTTCGCATCTTCGTCATGGGTGCGAACCAATGGCGGGAGGAAAATGAATGGCCGCTCGCGCGCGCGATCCCCACGAGATTTTTTCTTTCGAGCGGAGGCCGCGCCAACAGTCTTTACGGCGATGGCGAACTGGCCGAAAACCACAAGCCGAAAGGCGGTCAGGATCATTTTGTCTACGACCCCAAATCGCCCGTTCCGACGATGGGCGGCGCCATCTGCTGCAACAACAAAGCGTTCCCTTGGGGGCCGATGGATCAGAGACCGGTAGAGAAGCGCCCCGACGTTTTGGTTTATACCACCGGCGTGCTGCAGGAAGATGTCGAGGTGACCGGTCCGATTTCGATGATCCTTTTTGCCGGGTCTTCGGCATCCGATACGGATTTCATGGCGAAACTGGTCGACGTCTATCCAGATGGACGCGCAATCAATCTGACCGACGGCATGCTGCGGTCGCGCTACCGCGAAGGGCTAGACAAACCCAGGTTGCTGACCGGGAGCGGAGCCGTGAGATATACGATCGATGTGGGCGTGACCTCGAATGTATTCCGCAAAGATCATCGCATTCGTCTCGAAATCTCCAGCAGCAACTTCCCCCGGTTCGATCGGAACCCGAACACCGGGCGCGCGATCGCCGATGAAACCAAGCTGATGAAAGCCTCGCAAACCGTTTATCACGATCGCAAGCATCGGTCTTATCTGCTGCTGCCCGTGATTCCGCCAAGCGTGCCTGCGACGTCAAGCAAGCTCTTGCACGCCAAAGGCTGAATGCAAGTCTTAAGCTGTCTTGCCGGCGAGTTTCGCTTCGAGCTCTCCCCAGCGAGCATAAAGCGTGTCCACTTGTTCCTGCGCCTGCAACTGTTCGGCATAGACTTCCCGCAAACGGCGCGGATCGCTGGTAACAGCGGGGTCTTGCATGAGGTCGTATTTCGAAGAGACCACTTTTTCCGCTGCTTCGATGCGATGCTCGATGGCTTCGAGTTCGCGCGTTTCGTTGAAGGACAAAGCCTTCTTTCTGGGTGAAGAATCTTTATGAGTAGGCGCTGCTTTGGCGGCCGGCTTCGAACTCGAACGTCTCGCGTTGCGCTGCCAGTCTTCCCACTGCGAGTAATCGGCAAACTGCTCAGCCCCGCCCTGTCCATCGAGTCCGATGACGACGGTGGAGACACGATCCAGAAGGAAGCGGTCGTGCGTAACGAGGACCAGCGCGCCGGTGAACTCGAGCAGATTTTCTTCCAGGATTTCCAGCGTTTCGATATCCAGGTCGTTGGTGGGTTCGTCGAGGAGCAGCACGTCGGCGGGCTGGAGCATCAGGTTCGCGATCAAGACCCGAGCGCGTTCGCCGCCCGACAAGCGGCTCATGGGCTGTTCCAGTTGCTCCTTACGAAACAGAAATCGCTCGGCCCACGAGGCGACGTGGATCACGCGGTCGCGATACAGCACGGAATCGCCATCCGGCGCGAGCGCGCGCCGCAACGTCACTTCGAGATTCAGATGCGCGCGCTGTTGATCGAAGTAGACCGTGCGGAGATTGATCGCGCGTTCGATGACACCGGATGCGGGCGTGTACTCGCCCAGAAGTAGACGAAGCAGTGTGGTTTTGCCGCTTCCGTTCGGCCCGACTAATCCGATGCGCTGCCGCGGAGCCACCGTAAAGCTCAAGTCGCGAAAGAGCGTACGTCCGGCGATGCCATACGTGATTTTCTGGATGTCGATCAAACGCTTGGTGTGGCGTTCGGAAGCCGTGAAATCGATGCCTGCGGTGCTGGAGCGGCTGCGTGAAGAAAGGTCGGATAGCTCGCTGATCAACTCGTTCGCCCGATCGATACGGGCTTTGGATTTGGTGGTGCGGGCTTTCGGGCCTCGCCGCAGCCAGTCGAGCTCCGTACGCACGCGATTCTCCAGCGCCTCCTGATGTTTCGACTGCGCGTGCAGGAACGCGTCTTTGTGCTCCAGGAATCGCGAGTAATTGCCATCGGCGCGCAGCAGACCGGAAGCGTACGCGCGGTTCAGCTCGATCATGCCGGTCGCAACGTTCTCCAGAAAATAGCGGTCGTGACTCACGACGATACTGGCGTATTTGGCTTCCCGAAGCAAGCGTTCCAGCCAGAGGATGCCGTCGAGATCGAGGTGATTGGTCGGTTCATCGAGCAAGAGGACGTCCGGCTGATTGACTATCGCCTCCGCGATCGCGAGGCGTTTGCGCCAGCCTCCCGATAGCGACGCGGCTTCGGCTTCGACATCTGCGAATCCGGCGCGGCCTGAAGTTTCCGAGATGCGCGCGGGGCGCTCTAATTCGTCGGTGGATCGAACTGCTTGTTCGAGTACTTGCCGGATGGAGGTGCCCGGCGCAAAGGAGGAATCCTGCGCGACGTAGCTCACCCGGACACCTTTGCGAATGACGACTTCACCGGCATCGGGCGGAATGAGGCTAGCGATGACGCCGAGCAGTGTCGACTTCCCCGCACCGTTAGGCCCGATCAGGCCGATGCGGCTGTCGTCGGAAACGGTGAACGAAATGGAGTCGAAGAGAGGCTCTGCGCCAAAGGTTTTCGAGACGCCTTGGACGGTGAAGAGAAGACCCATTCAATGAGAGCAGCCGGGCACATGAAAATTTGCGTCCGGCTGTTCTCCCAGTCTACCGGGTGGGCGCTGCTGAGCGGGTGCTATTGCGTCTTACCGGAAACGGCGTCGGCGGTTTTGTGCGTGCCCTTCTTGATTGCGCCACCGGTCTTTTTTGTGCCTTTGGCAATGCCATGACCGGTCGCCTTGGTGCCCTTGACGGTAGCGTGACCGACGTCTTTGCCGGCGTCTTTGACGTCCGAGCCAGCCGACTTCATGTCACTCCCCGCGGACTGCGCAAACGCGCTCATGCCGAATGCGAGAACGGAAACCGAGAGTATCGATGCAACTTTGTTCATTAGATGAGGACCTCTGACTGATATTGTTGCACTCCGAAACCCATATAAACCGTTGTTCATGAACAGGTGTTCATCCGTTAAGCTTCGTGAGCCGGAGATCGAGTTCGTGGATACTGCCCTGGATGAGTTCCAGTCGGCGCTCGACGCTCTCGAAGCGGCTATTCATAACGGTATTGATGCTCTCAAAGCGGCTATTCAAACTATCGAAGCGCGCGTTCATGGTGCTGCTCAAATGGACGTACAGGGTGATGTTTGTGCCGATGCTGATCACAACGGCGGCTACGGCGACGATTTCACTAATGCTCATGCCGGACCCTCTTTCGAGCCGCGCGGCCCATTCATAGCTTAAGTTCCCGATCCTTTCGTCCCAACCTTGCGCTCCAATGCTTCAACGCGGCTGACGAGCGACACCCAGCGCTGTTCGGAGTTCTCGGCGAACTCGGAAAAGCGGGCCATCGCGCGCGCTCCGGACTGGATCAGACCGGCCTGCAGCTTCAGCCGGGCATCGATCGATTCCAGGCGCTGATTCACTTCTCCGAAACGCGCACCCATCTCCGCCAAGATGTGCTGTGACCAGCGGGTGAAGGATTCCTCCAGTATCTCCTTCAAATCCTGTTTGGTGACGTAATCGTTCATTCGGTAACCTTTATCTTAGCCCCTTCAGCCGGTGCTGCCCCTCTATTATCATGAAACAGGCGGCCCACGGCAACCGCACACGCCCGGGTGGTGAAATTGGTAGACACAAAGGACTTAAAATCCTTTTCGCCGCAAGGCGAGTGTGGGTTCGATTCCCACCCCGGGCACTTCTCCGAGGCAACCTGCAATACTAAAAACGGGCTTTCCGACAAAACTTGACCGGCACTATTGGTCGCGATACGGGTTTCTACTTTAGGGGATCTCTCCGCTTCCGTGCTGCGTCTTCGATTGCCCGGTCTCGGGATCCCAGGAGGAAACGTGAAGAAGAAACTTATCGTGTTGAGCATCGTCGCCGTTGCGGCATTCGCCCAAAACCCGCCCGTCCCCTCTACATACCAGCCTCTGTATTCGGAACTGCAAGGGAAATTGGACGCTCTGCAAGGCTTCGTGAATGCAAATTGGAATGGACAAAAAGGAGAAAGCATTTATACCAGCGAACTCCTGAATGCCAATAGTAACTCCGGGTTATTGTTACTCGGGCCCGGAACCCGCAACAAATATCTGCAGGAATTAGATGGCCTAAAGAATCTGGGAGTTCAGGCCGTCGTCGTCAAAATGGGTTTCCCGATGCTGTATCAGCCATTCTTGCAGTTCAACGGAGATCCCCAGGACTACACTACGATCATTAGCTTTTACCAGGGCGTTGTCAATGATGTCCATGCGGCCGGCCTCAAGGTGATCGTCGAGAGTTCCTCGATCTTTCCCGGATTCTTCTCCAGCCAATCCGGACTGAATGTCGCGGGATATTACGCGCAGTTATCGTACAACGACTATCTGACGTCCGTGGCAACCATGAACGCCACCATCGTCGAACAGATCAAGCCGGACTATCTGAATGTAGGATCGGAACCCCAAACCGAAGTCGAGAACACCGGTTATACTCAACTGAACTCCCCGTCGGGCTGGGCGGACGCGGTGCAAGCCTACGAGGCCAATATTCCCGCGCCGCATGCGATTCCTCTGGGCGCCGGCGTTGGCACCTGGCAAGTTGCGAACGGTTCCCAAACTGTCGCGGCCCTCATCCCGGTGGTCGATTACATCGACCTCCATATCTACCCGATCAACACGCCGCCGGGGTCCGCCATCGATATCCCGACCAATACCCTGAACTTGATTAATCAAGCCGAGGCGGCCGGCAAAAGAGTTGCCGTGAGCGAAGCCTGGCTGCTCAAAGTATCGGACTCGCAATACAGCTCTACCGGCGTTGCTTCCAGCGTTAATAACTTCTCGCTGGATAGTTTCAGTTTCTGGGCGCCCCTCGATCAGGAGTTTCTCAGCAACTTCTATGGAATGGCCAACTGGAAGGACCTGATTTACTTCTCGGCTTTTTGGTCGCGCTACTACTGGTCGTACGTGGATTACAACACGACTTCCAATCTAAGTCCGCCGAACCTTATCAATACTTCGATCGCGACGGCCGCGACCGCGTTGCAATCGAATCAAGTCACTTCGACCGGTGTGTTTGTGAAAAATTACTTGCAGGGCGCGCCAGCCCTGAGTATTGTCAACTCCGCCAGCTATGCTTCCATCGGAGTAGCGGCAAATTCCATCGCCGCCGTGTTCGGAGTCAACTTGGCGAACGGGACGGCTTCGGCCACGGGAACCTTAACGACGAACTTGTCGGGAACCTCGGTGACCATCGTAGACAGCGCCGGCAAGACGACGCAAGCTCCACTATTCTTCGTCTCCCCGCTTCAGGTGAATGCTTTGATTCCGGCGGGCGTTGCGTTAGGTTTGGCAACCGCAACGGTAACTCCCGGGTCGGGACCGTCGTTCGTTGGATCGCTAAATGTCACTGCCTCGACACCCGGACTATTCTCGCAGAACTCGGCTGGTACGGGCACCGCAATCGCGCAAGTCTACACCATTCCGCCGAGCGGTCCGGCGGTATTCAGCGCGCCTCCGGTCAACGTTAGCGCGTCCGCCGGTTCCGTGTACCTGGTTCTTTACGGAACCGGAATTCAGGGGCGGACTTCATTAGATAACGTCTCGGCTTCGGTGAATGGCATGACCCTTCCGGTAAGTTACGCGGGACCGCAGGGTGGATACTTCGGTCTCGACCAGGTGAACATTCTTCTGCCGCCCAGTCTGGCGGGAAGCGGCGTGGTTAACGTATTCCTGACTGCGGACGGGAATGTATCTAACGTAGTGCAAGTACAGATTCAGTAGTTGTCGGCAGTATAAGAAAAGGGCTTCGATCGCGAGGATCGAAGCCCTTTTCTGTTGCCGGTTTATATTTTTCTTACTGGACGATCGCTGGCGGACCGGGAAGACTCACGGCCGTACCGTAGGGCGGCGTGTACATATCCGGCATGCGGAACGTGCGGTAACTAGGTACCTTCACGAACATGTTAAATAAAGCCGGGTTGGGCGCGACGGCGGAGACTTCCAACGATTCCATGCCACTGCCGTTGATGACACCCGGTTGGAATAGATAGTCGCCGTTCGGAAGTAACTGAGCGCTCCCTTGCGAGCCGCAGTAAACGCCAAGGTCCGCGCTGACGACGGTGGTCACGACGAAGTTCGTCTCATCCACGTTGAACGCCATCCCGCGGCTATTGCCGCCGTTTTGAGCCACGCGTGTATTTCCGTTATCGAACAACGCGAGCAGCGTCGGGCTGGCGAACGCCGGATTATGCTGTCCCGAGAACCAGGGATAAGTGTCGTTAGAAACGATCGTGAAGTCGCCTTGATTCCCTAGCCGCCACAGGACATTGCCGTCCATCACCGCGCCGTTCTCATAATCGATTTTGATAATCCAATTCTGGTTCCGCAGAGACAGGATGATATTGCCGTCCGCCAGCAATTGAACGCTATTGGCATGCAGCCAGTCAATTCCGGCCCTGAAGCCCGGCAATAAGGCGGGAGGACACCCGACCGGCGTCTGCCCCTGCGCATTGAGCGAGCAATTACCGGGAATCAGGCTGGCGCGATTGATATCGAGTTGCGTGCCGCCCCCATCGTGATCGAATGAGTTCCAGAACCAGACCACCTGGAAGTTCTGGTCGAGTTCCACAATCACTTCGCCGATGATGTCGAGCGCGACCTTGGAACCCTGGGTGCCGGCGGGGAACGACCGCTGGGCGTCTGTCAGGGCCAGTGTATGGCCGTTCGGGAGCCGGACCGCGTCATGATTGAAGCGCCCGACGGGATCGGTCCCCATCGCCACCAGTTGCTCCGAGATGCGGTCCGCGTTGGTCTGGCGCACGATGTTTCCAGCCAGATCGAACTCACGCAAAGCCTGCTGCCTGGTCTGGATGCCATAAGGACCGGTCCCGGTGCCCGTACCGTCGGTGTTCATGAGCAGGGTGGGCCCGAGCGTTCGCACCAGTTGCCCGGCAACCGGATAATACCAGACGATTTCGCCGGTCAGGTCGGCGGCATAGAACCCGCTCGAACTGGCATAGCTCGATAGAGAAACCTTGTATTGCTGATCGGCCTGCGCGGAAGCGGGGACGACAATTTGCGGAAGCGGGAAGTTCAAACTCTTCGGGATCGCTCCGGTGGTGAAAGGAATGCCGGGACCCTGCTTCATGACTCCGTTCGTCAGCCGCTGGACGTAGAGAGTGTAGTTCGCGCTCTCGCCCATCCCGGCGACATATACATTCATCGTTCCCGCGTGGCAGGGGCGGTAGTCCGTGTAGCTGGTGATCTGGGCGCCCGCTCTTTGGAAAGCCACGCGCATCTGCGTCCCGGTCGGGCAAGTCGGAGCACTCAGAAGAGCGACCAGCGGATTTGCCGTGGCAGTGACAACGCCCTGAGTACCGGTAACGAGCGAGTTGATTTGGAACGGCTGCGAGATCGCATCCACCTTCTCACCGGCCGTAAAGTCCCGCGCCGTCACCCGCATCTTGTACAAGCCCTCGACATAACTGGGCGTCCAGGTGAAAGTTGACGCCGTACTGTAGTCCTGGACAACGGAGTAGGTGGAGTACGGACTGGCCGCAACCTCGAAGCGGTATGTCACGGGATTCGGATTCGAATCCACTGAGTTAGCCTTCCAGGTAATCGGCGTTCCTAAAGGCTGCGGCGAAGGCAGCGAACTCACCAAGGTCGCTGTAATGGTGGCATGGAGCGACGGAACGCAACTGAGACACGCGGCGGTGAGAGTGAAAAACAGCGCTCTTTTCGACAAATCGATACTCCTCATCATGGATTCCAAGGTCATGTACAAATCCCTAGTAGCCGCAACCCACGCGCGATGCGTCGATGGCGTCGAAGTTGATCCCGGGCTGCGTGGATGACGCCGTAAACACCACCGTGTGGGGGGCACAGGCCAAACTTCCGAACTGAAAAACAGGCTGCTGGTAAACCGTCTTGCTGGCGAGGAACGATGCCGAGCCCGCGGGCGCCCCATCGACCGTCACCGTCGCCGTGCCGCCCTTCGGTCCCATCAGCGCGATCCAACTGAATCCCGTTCCGAAGAAGTAAGCGGTCACGCTGGACCCGCCGGTCGAAGTGCTCTGGAAGTTACTCGTGCTGCTATTGGCATCGACGGTATTGGTCCACGTACCCGAATACAGGACGTTCACCTGACGGTCGTTCTCCTGCCGGCTCGGTTCATCGCTAAACGTCCAGGTTGCGCCGCCATCGGTGGATTTGAAGACTCCGCGGTAAGTCGCCGCGTAAAGCGTCTTATCGGTCGCGAAGCCGCTCGAAATCGCGAGCGCGGTGACGAAGTTCTGCGCCAGACCGGTCGGTCCGTAAGTGTTTCCGCCGTCGTTGGACTTGATCAGGCCACTCTGGAACGTGCCGACAAAGAGCGTCTGATCGGTCAGGTAGTTGGGCGAGATCGCGAAACTGATCCCGGTGTATTGAGCGGAATTCGGAAGCGGTGTCCAGGTCATTCCGCCATTGACGGACTTATAAATTCCAGAATGGGGAGTGGCCGCGAAAGCCGTGTGGTCGGTCGGGAACGACGGCGATAAGAGAACCTGCAGAACGCCGGGGTCGGTCGCCAGGTCGAACACGAGGGTCCACGTCGCGCCGCCATCGGAGCTCAAGTACAGTCCGGAAACGGTGCTCGCCGCGAAGGCCTTCCCGTCGGTTGCGAAGCCGGAAGAAAGCTCGATGTTGTCGATGGCCGGCCCTCCGAGGCTCGTCGGGATCCAGTTCACGCCGCCGTCCTTCGATAGGAACAGACCTTCATTGGGATAGGTATTGCCCTGGTAAGTCACAGTCTTCGGATTCCCGGTACCGCGATTGTCAGTACCGATTAAGACCGTCTTGTCGTTTGCGTAATTCGGCGAAAAGGCGATGGCCCGGACGTAAGTGCTGGCATTGAGACCGGGCACCTTTTTGAAATTCTGTCCGGCGTTGGTGGAGATATCCATCTCCGTGACGACGCCCACGGCCACGGTCTTGTCTTTGTCGTAATTGGTGGAGAAAGCATCCGCATCGGGATAAGCGTTACTCGCTCCGGTATTCCGGATGGTCCAGGATGCGCCGCCAGTTTCCGAATAGAGCTGCCCGCCGCCGTAGCTGGTTCCCATGATGGTCTTATCCACGGGGAACGACGGCGATACTTTCAACTCGCGCAGCAGATACGTCGGCAGCATGTCCACGTAACTCCACGTCTTGATTTCGTCGTTCGAGTTCCAGAGGCCTTCGAACATCCCCAGGAACACGGTCGCGGTGGTCGCCGAAGTAGGAGCGGCGGCCAGCGTGCGATAGTGCATCGTGCTCTGCCCCGAAAGCGGCCGATAAACCTTAGCGCCCTGCTTCCAGGACACGCCCCGGCTGCCGGAGACGAACACTCCCTGCAATGCCGTGCTGATCAAAACCGTTCCGCTCTTCACGTAACCCGGATAGATCACCAGAGAAGTCACATTCTTGTCCGTGATGCCGGTGTTGCTGGCGGCAAACGTCGCTCCTCCATCGTTGGAAAGGAAAACACCCGCGCCGTAAGTCGCGGCGAAGATCGTCTTATCCTGCGAAAACGCGGGTGAAAAGACCAGCGCGTTCACTTCCGGCAGGGTCTGCGATTGCGTCTGATTGTTGAACGTCAGGCCGCCGTCGGTGGACCGAAAGATTCCGTCGCTGCTTCCGCCCACCACGATGGTGTGATCGACCGGGAAATTCGGCGAGACGGCGATGATCGTCAGCGTCCCCGTCAGCGGTCCGGGAGCCGTCAGCGGGTTGAACGAAGCACCCCTATTGGTAGACCGGAAGACATTCGAAGCCGTGACCGCGAAGATGGTTCCATCCGTCGCGTAGTTCGGCGAGAACGCCACGCTTTCCACCGGCACACCCCCATTTAGAGACAACTGCGTCCAGGTGCTTCCCCGATCCGAGGTCCCGAACAACCCGGGCGCGCCGCCCATCAGAATGGTTCCGTCCGCGGCGTAATTGGGCGAAAACTGGATGGTATTCATGGGTTGATTGGGAAGCCCGCGCAAGGGCGTCAGCGTGTTGCCGCCGTCGGTCGAGAGCAGAGGCAGATACACGCCGATCGAGACCGTGAGGTAATCGGTCGCGACCAGCAGGGTGTGGTCTTGTGCATAATTGGGCGAGGTTGCAACAACCAATAGAGGATCGTGAGGCTGATGGGCCTGCATGGGAAGCGAGGCAATCCCCAGAAATAAGAAAGCCTGCAGCACGCCGGGCGCGCTTGTGGCATAAGAGCGAAGCTTTTGCATAGATTTGGCCGGTTAGATTATTGTAAAGCGCGATTCTGCTATTTACAATCGCCGCTAGATCGCCGGCGATTCTTTCGGCCTCGGATCAGTACTAAATCGGGCGAAGAACGCGCGCAGAAAGAAAAGCGTGTTGAAAAGAGAAGAGTTAGATAAAAGCGATCCGACGAATCTTTACAAAAACGAGGGGAGAAAAACAAAGAGAAAAGGCTTGCGGCCTTCTCCCTTTTTCAATGCGAATGCTGAACGCGCGCAATACTATTTCAAAGTTCACGCTGGACCTGGACTTTCAAATTGGTGGTGACCGCGCGATGCAATCGCACCGGCACTTCGAAATCGCCGAGGGCCCGGATGGGATCGTCCAACTGAATTTTGCGGCGATCGATGGTAAAGCCCTTCTGTTCGAGCGCGTCCGCGATGTCTTTGGCGGTTACCGAACCGAATAGCTGGTCGTTCTCGCCGGCTTTCTGCGAAATGACCACGGTCTGGCCCTGGAGTAGTTTGGCGAGGTCTTCGCTCTCACCCTGGGCTTTGGCTTCGCGCTTCAGATAAGCCTGTTTTTCCTGCTCGACAATCTTTTTGTTCGACTCGGTGGCAGCCACCGCCAGCCGCTGCGGCAGCAGAAAATTGCGGGCATAACCGGGAGCTACTTTGACCACCTGCCCGCGGTTACCGAGCTTTTCGACGTCTTCTCTCAATATGACTTCCATACGATTTCCTCCGGCCCTAAACCGCCGATGCGAATGGAAGCAGCGCGATGTTCCGCGACTTCTTGATGGCATCGCTCAGACGGCGTTGATGGGGCGTGCAGACGCCGGAAACGCGGCGCGGCACGATCTTTCCCTTCTCCGCGATAAACGCGCTCAACAGCCGCACGTCCTTGTAATTGATATCGTCGATCTTCTCGACGCAGAACCGGCACACCTTCTTGCGCCGGAAATACTGCTTCTTTCCGGTGGCGAGCGCCTTATCGCCTCCGGTGGGGCGCTGGGACGCGCTGATGGGTCTTCCTTTGCTTTCTGCCATGTCAACCTTCCGTTACGAATTAGCGGGCAGCCCGGGTAGAACGGGTGGGGCCGGCTCACCCAACATCTGCTGGGCCACCGCGGGTTGCGGCGTCGAAGGCGTCATGGCCGCTTTCCGGGTGGCGCGCTTCTCGCGCTGTTTCTTGCGCTTCTCGATCCGCTTCAGGGTCTCATCGATCCGCACGGTCAGGAACTTGATGACCATGTCGGCCACGCGCAGGCGGCGTTCGAACTCGCTCACGGTATGAGCATCGGCTGCGAACTCCAACAGCACGTACTCGCCTTCCCGGTACTTGCCGACCTTGTAAGCCAGCCGGCGCTTGCCCCACTTCTCCACTTTGTTTACGGTTCCGCCCGCGTGAGCGATGACGTTTTTCATCTGTTCGATGAACGCGTCCAGCTCCTCTTCGGTGGCGTCCGGCTTAGCGATAAACAACTCTTCGTAAATACGCATTGCTTCCTTCTTTGTCAGCCTCAGGCGCGACGATTGAATTTCGTCATGGACTTTTCGACGCCTTCAGCAATTATCGAACGAACCGCATCCGCGCCGAGGCCGATCAGTTCATCCAATTCCTTTTCCCGCGCGGGCGAAAACGGCGCCAGCAGATATTCGGCTCCGTCGCGAACCGGATGCGGGGGTTCGACCCCTAAGCGCACCCGCGGAAAATCCTGTGTCCCCAAACTCTCAATCACGCTGATCACGCCGTTGTGACCAGCGGCTGAACCGCGCGGTCTGATCCGCAGACTTCCCCACGGCAAATCCAGCTCGTCATAAACCAGAATCAGATCGGCCGGCTCGAGCTCATGCTTTTTCATCAGCGGTGCGAGCGACGTTCCGCTGAGGTTCATGAACGTTTGCGCCTTGGCCAGCAGCACCGGCTCCCCTTCGATCTGGCCGTGACCGGTGAGCGCCTTGGAATCCGGGCGCGTCACGCGAATGCCGTGCTGTCCGGCCAGCCGGTCCACGACCAGAAATCCCAGGTTATGTGGCGTCCAGGCATAGCGCTCGCCCGGATTTCCCAGCCCCGCGACCAGCCGCAACTATTTCTTTTTGCCTTTGTCGGCCACCGCGGCCGGAGCCTCGTCTTCCTTCTTCCCCTTCTTGGCGGCGACTTCGGGTTCCGCGGTGGCGGCGGCATCGCCCGCCGGAGGCTCTTCCGAAGCTCTCACGCCGACGATATGCGCGATCACCGCATCCGCCGGGCTGATCAGACGGATACCTTCGTCTAACGCGATGTCGCTCGCGCGCTTGGACTGGCCCATCATCAAATCCGAAACATCTAGCGTGTATTGCGCCGGAATCCGGTCCGGAACGCATTCGATTTCGACCTGGCGGGTGACGATTTCGAGCAATCCGCCCTGGAGCTTGATGCCTTTGGCTTCTCCGGTGGTGACTACGGGAATGGCGACGCGCACGCGCTTGGTGAGATCGATGCGCTTCAGATCCACATGCAGGAGATGGCCGCGCACGGGGTCGTACTGCTCATCGACTACCATGACCGGAGTGCGTTCGGCGCCCTGGACCTCAAGATCGAAAATGGTGTTGTGGCCGGTGCTGCTGCGCAGAATTCGATGGATCTCGCGCGGATCGAGCGCCAGAGCGACAGGATCTTTGAATGCCCCGTACACGACGCCAGGAATTTTACCCGCGGCCCGCGTGCGATGGGCGGCGTTCTTGCCGCGCCCGTCGCGGATATCCGCAGCGACTACTGAATCGGTTCTCAACTTTCCTTACTCTCCTTTTTTGCGCCTGGTCCCAAGTCCGTTTTGACCGTGGGTTGGAACCCGGCGCCTCAAACTCAACCTTCATCGACCCGTTCGAAGAGCACGCTGACGCTGGTCTCTTCATGAATGGACTGTATCGCCCGCGCCAATAGCGGCGCCACCGACAGCGTCCGAATTTTGCGGCACCGCTTCGCGGCATCGGAAAGCGGAATCGAATTGGAGCAAACCAGTTCGAGCAGCGCCGAGTTCGCGATCCTTTCCACCGCCGGCCCCGATAAGACGGCATGCGTTACCGCCGCCGTTACCGATGACGCGCCTTTCTCGATCAACGCCTCTACCACGCCCACCAGCGTCCCCGCGGTGTCGATCAAGTCGTCCACCACGAGGCAATGCGCATCCCGCACGTCGCCGATCACGTTCATGATTTCAGCGACGTTGGCTTCTTCACGCCGCTTGTCGATGATCGCCAAGCCGGTTTTCATGCGCTTGGCCATCGAGCGGGCGCGTTCCACGCCTCCGGCATCCGGCGAAACCACCGTGAGCTTGGGACGCTTCAGGCCATCGAAATAGTCGATCATCACCGGGCGGAAGTACAGATGATCGACGGGAATATCGAAAAAACCCTGAATTTGCGCGGCGTGCAAATCGAGCGCCATCACCCGGTTGGCGCCCGCCGATTCCAACAACTTTGCCACCAGCTTCGCGGCGATCGGCACCCGCGGCTTGTCTTTCCGGTCCTGGCGGCTATATCCATAATAGGGTAGCACTGCCGTGATTCGCTCCGCCGACGCCCGCTTGAGCGCGTCGATCATCAGCAAAACTTCTAATAGATTGCGTTCGACAGGGGTGCATGTCGGCTGGACGATGAAGACATCCGCGCCGCGTACGTTCTCCTGCAGTTGGAGGCCGATTTCGCCGTCGGAAAACTGACGGATGCGCGCGTCCGAAAGCGGGATTCCGAGATTGTCGCAGATCTCGCCGGCGAGTTCCGGGTTGGCGCGGCCGGAGAAAACCTTGATGCGTTCTGGATTCATTGCCCGTACAGGCTTAGGAGCGGCCATAGTTTGAGCGGCATCCCGCGAAACGGATGCCCAGTCGGCGGGCCAGCCTCAACCCGCAGCGCTGAAAGTTGCGATTTGATTAATTCTAGCGTGGCGGGCGGAGGGATACAACTGGCGTGGGGGGCGGCTTGAGGCATCGAGTTGAACGACTACTCGCGTAGGAATGGATTTCGGATTGTGAGGCCGTCAATCACTTGCCCGTCTCGCATATCCTCGGAGTAAAGTATTTTGGCGCCCGTATGGAGCGCAGCCGCGATGACGAGCGAATCAAAGATGGAATATCCGTATCGCTGCGCGATGGTTACAGCTTTCTCGTGGGTCTCGACGGTAAGAGGCACGGGCTCACGGCAAAACACGCGAAGGGTGTCGAGGGCTTGGCGGACTTCTTTACAGCTCCTGTTTAACTTGCGCCGAGCCACGGCAACGAATTCATTCAGGACCTGGACAGACAGGGTTCCTCCCTTGGCAAGCAGAGTTTCCGCCACCTGAGAGCGCGGATCGTCGTGGAGAAAGGCGTATAAAACGATGTTGGTATCGAAGAACGGCCTAACGTTCATTGATTTCGTGGCGATCGAACTTGAAGCCGGGGGGTAAAGACCACTTCATTTTTCGCAGTTGTTTAAGAGCCTCCTCTTTGGACCGGTCACGGGCGACTCTGAAGTCTTTCTTAGCTGCAACGGAAATCTCGATGTCGTCTCCTTCTTTGAGATCGAGAGCTTCGACAATCGCAGCGGGAAGACGTACGGCCAAACTGTTGCCCCATCTGGAAATCTGCATAAAAGATATACTTGACATATAGTATCCATTCGGAATCCGCGGGCAATGTCGTGTTGGTATGAAAGCGTAGCTATCTTCCAGCGCCTTCTTGGTTCCGGACGCTCCGCATCAGTTCCCGAACGAGAGAGAGAGAGAACAAGGCCAGGCGACCGCCGATGCGAGAGCGCGCAGTGCTAATCCTGTAATCGCGGCGGTTCGCGTGGGACGCGACATGCGTAGTCCGCCAGCTGCCGCCTTCACAATATCAACCTGTTCATTCATCCAATCCACGGGGATGAGAGACTATTAGAGTTGAAGCTGACCGCCATGCCTCCGGTATTACGAGTCGAACGGATTGCAATACGCAATTTCCGAAGTATCGCCAGTTGTGATGTTGAATTGGGACCGATCACGTTTTTGATCGGCCCAAATGGCACTGGAAAAACAAGTTTTGTAGATTCCTTGGTGTTCATTGCCGACAGCATGAAGACTACGCTTCAACAAGCAGCCGATTCTCGCCGAGGCCTTTTTCAATTGCTTCATGCTCCGGCGAAGCTACCCTCTCGGTTCAGCTTCGATCTCTTCTTGAGCTCCAGTGACGAGTTTCGTGCGCGATACTTTCTGGAGATCGAAACTGTTGACGGTAGTACGGCGAGAGTTTCGAGGGAGGAGTGCGAGGTCAATTCGACAACGGGAACAAGGCACTTTTTCATAGTGAACAATGGAAAGGCACAAG